>CM062839.1:12260159-12315610 GCA_031772345.1 Himalopsyche anomala
GACGTCAGAGAAAAATGAAGAAATGAATTAATGACGACAGCGGGGCAGAATGGGGGGGGGAGGAGGACCGTCTTTCTTGACGTCATCGAAAAGGCGAAATCGCGACCATATACAAACGAAAAAAGTATGTATTTGGTATGAATAAAAAAATGGTGACAGCGGGGCTGGGGCGGAGGAGGGGGAGGGAAAATCGCGGACAATCATTCAGACGGACGGACATTATCGAGTATTAATATATAGACTAGCTGTAAGCCCGTTGACCTCAACGGGGGGATTTTTGTTGCATTTTTAAGTAGTCAGAAAATTTACAGGCGTCAAAAATAAATTACTAACCTATTTATTGAATAATCCAGAAATTCTGATAGTAAAAGAAATATATCTAGGGGCGTATATCGACAGCCCTGCCCTGCAGTATTTAAATTGTAAATTATTTATTTTTGGAATCATGTTCTAGTTTGCCAACAACTATTTTTCGTAAAAGCAGAAATTTCGTAAGTTATTGAATTTTTGGAATAATGTTTAAGTTTGTTAACTATTTTTCGTAGTAACAAAAAAAGTCCTTGTAAATTACTTAATTTTTGAAATAATATTTAAGTTTGCTAACAACCATTTTTCGTAGAAGCAGAAATAGACCTCGTAAATTATTTAATTTTTGGAATAATGTTTAAGTTTGCTAACAACCATTTTTCATAGTAGCAAAAATAGTCCTTGTAAATTACTTAATTTTTGGAATAATGTTTAAGTTTGCTAACAATTATTTTTCGTATTAGCAGAAATAGACCTCGTAAATTATTGAATTTTTGGAATAATGTTTAAGTTTGCTAACAACCATTTTTCATAGTAGCAAAAATAGTCCTTGTAAATTACTTAATTTTTGGAATAATGTTTAAGTTTGCTAACAATTATTTTTCGTATTAGCAGAAATAGACCTCGTAAATTATTGAATTTTTGGAATAATGTTTAAGTTTGCTAACAACCATTTTTCATAGTAGCAAAAATAGTCCTTGTAAATTACTTAATTTTTGGAACAATGTTTGAGTTTGCTAACAACCATTTTTCTTAGAAGCAGAAATTTCGTAAATTATTTTATTTTTGGTATAATTTTTAAGTTTGCTAACAATTATTTTTCATAGTAGCAAAAATAGTCCTCGTAAATTACTTAATTTTTGGAATAATGTTTAAGTTTGCTAACAACCATTTTTCATAGTAGCAAAAATAGTCCTTGTAAATTACTTAATTTTTGGAATAATGTTTAAGTTTGCTAACAACCATTTTTCTTAGAAGCAGAAATTTCGTAAATTATTTAATTTTTGGAATAATGTTTAAGTTTGCTAACAACTATTTTTCATAGTAGCAAAAATAGTCCTTGTAAATTACTTAATTTTTGGAATAATGTTTAAGTTTGCTAACAATTATTTTTCCTATTAGCAGAAATAGACCTCGTAAATTATTTAATTTTTGGAATAATGTTTAAGTTTGCTAACAACCATTTTTCATAGTAGCAAAAATAGTCCTTGTAAATTACTTAATTTTTGGAATAATGTTTAAGTTTGCTAACAATTATTTTTCCTATTAGCAGAAATAGACCTCGTAAATTATTTAATTTTTGGAATAATGTTTAAGTTTGCTAACAACCATTTTTCTTAGAAGTAGAAATTTCGTAAATTATTTTATTTTTGGTATAATTTTTAAGTTTGCTAACAATTATTTTTCATAGTAGCAAAAATAGTCCTTGTAAATTACTTAATTTTTGGAATAATGTTTAAGTTTGCTAACAATTATTTTTCCTATTAGCAGAAATAGACCTCGTAAATTATTTAATTTTTGGAATAATGTTTAAGTTTGCTAACAACCATTTTTCATAGTAGCAAAAATAGTCCTTGTAAATTACTTAATTTTTGGAATAATGTTTAAGTTTGCTAACAATTATTTTTCCTATTAGCAGAAATAGACCTCGTAAATTATTTAATTTTTGGAATAATGTTTAAGTTTGCTAACAACCATTTTTCATAGTAGCAAAAATAGTCCTTGTAAATTACTTAATTTTTGGAATAATGTTTAAGTTTGCTAACAATTATTTTTCCTATTAGCAGAAATAGACCTCGTAAATTATTTAATTTTTGGAATAATGTTTAAGTTTGCTAACAACCATTTTTCATAGTAGCAAAAATAGTCCTTGTAAATTACTTAATTTTTGGAATAATGTTTAAGTTTGCTAACAATTATTTTTCCTATTAGCAGAAATAGACCTCGTAAATTATTTAATTTTTGGAATAATGTTTAAGTTTGCTAACAACCATTTTTCATAGTAGCAAAAATAGTCCTTGTAAATTACTTAATTTTTGGAATAATGTTTAAGTTTGCTAACAATTATTTTTCCTATTAGCAGAAATAGACCTCGTAAATTATTGAATTTTTGGAATAATGTTTAAGTTTGCTAACAACCATTTTTCATAGTAGCAAAAATAGTCCTTGTAAATTACTTAATTTTTGGAATAATGTTTAAGTTTGCTAACAATTATTTTCCTATTAGCAGAAATAGACCTCGTAAATTATTTAATTTTTGGAATAATGTTTAAGTTTGCTAACAACCATTTTTCATAGTAGCAAAAATAGTCCTTGTAAATTACTTAATTTTTGGAATAATGTTTAAGTTTGCTAACAATTATTTTTCCTATTAGCAGAAATAGACCTCGTAAATTATTGAATTTTTGGAATAATGTTTAAGTTTGCTAACAACCATTTTTCATAGTAGCAAAAATAGTCCTTGTTAATTACTTAATTTTTGGAATAATGTTTAAGTTTGCTAACAACTATTTTTCGTATTAGCAGAAATAGACCTCGTAAATTATTTAATATTTGGAATAATGTTTAAGCTTGCTAACAACCATTTTTCGTATATATATAAATAAATAGTTAATTAAATTATTATATATTAAATTATCATATATAATTGAGCAGCTTTATATAGCCTCTCAAAACGCTGCAGAACGGTCAAATTCGTTTAGTGCAAGATTTCACCCACAGATGTCATTATTAGTTAACTAAAACTTTAAATAGAGTTTTTTTTTCGTAACCATCAACTGGACTGGTGGAGCAGTGTGTTGGGTGTCCGAACGTCGCGCATGAAAATTGGGGCATGGTATCGAATCCCACAGCTTGAGAGAATATTTTTTGAAAATTAATTGTTTTTACACATAATAAAATAAAAATGTCATGATTTCAAAAATTCACTCATGACGTCAGAGAAAAATGAAGAAATGAATTAATGACGACAGCGGGGCAGGATGGGGGGGAGGGGGACCGTCTTTCTTGACGTCATCGAAAAGGTGAAATCGCGACCATATACAAACGAAAAAAGTATGTATTTGGTATGAATAAAAAAATGGCGACAGCGGGGCTGGGGCGGAGGAGGGGGAGGGAAAATCGCGGACAATCATTCAGACGGACGGACATTATCGAGTATTAATATATAGATTATATTTATTGATTGAGTAAGGACACATATTTATGTTTTTTCATGGATTATTTTTCATTAACAACATTTGTAATCTTTTATATTTAATAATCAGTACGTAATCCTCGCAAGATATGGCCGCACACTTTTATCCGTCCGTCGCACAGACCGCACATATAAATGTTGTACAATAGAGTTACATTTTTTTATTTAGCGGCTTGAAATGAAGAATTAATTTATTTAGTGTCAGTAAGTAGGTCAGAGAATAACTATCAACATATTTGCGCACATTTTTTATTTTACTGAAAATTTACCGTACACAAAAGTTGATGGTCCGCACACTTCTTCTTCTTCTTCTTCTTTGGCCATGTTCGCTCCCTATGTGGAGCATATGGCCGCCACGCGGCACCTCCATGTTTCCCTGTCTCCTGCCAATTGCTTTGCATCCTCCCATGACATGCCAGCATCCCTCAGTTCCGCCGAGTACATCCTATGGATAGTACCCGACGGACGTCCGGGACGCCGGAATCCCACCGGTCGAAAGAAAAGGCAGGCAGGATTGAGGCTTTCCGGAGGCATCAGCAGCACGTGTCACGGTCCGCACACACAGTAGACAAATTTGAGGAAACGTTGATGGCGACCCCTTTTTATAAAAGTCATGTGACCCACGGCCCCGATGCAATTGAAAAAGGCATTTTTTTTCAATAACGTAATTTTAGTTGACTGTAGTTTTAATTTTGTTGTTCAAATCCAAAATCGAAAAAAGTTGGCGACCCATAGGTTGGGAACCCGTGTTTTAGACACTCAACGTTTTTATTGCTAAGCCACGTAATTCACGTAAGTTTTTCGATTGATTTAGTGCGGGCTTCGGCAACCAGCGGCTCACGAGGCGTGGTGGTGCGGCCCGCACTAATCCCCACGTAAAATATTTGGCACCATTACAACAAAAGGTTGCCGACCCTTGATTTAGTGTATCTCAAACAAGACAAGTGGCTGCCCGCCATTCAATTAATTCCCTATAAGACTCTCCTCCCCCAACACAATAAAAATTTATATTACTTAGATTAATTTTATTTATTACATACCTTTATTATAGGATATGTTATAAGGCAATGCGCCACGTATTTTAATGTATATTTTTTTAAATCGCTTAATGTGGAACATTTGGCCTCCTAATGAAGGTATCTCAACAGATAGTTTCTACGGGAACTTCTTGTTACTCAATTGCTCAATCTCTCTTTTTTTTGAAGAGAGTAGGTATAGCAACTAGCGCTACATCCCGTTATTTCAGGATTTGGAAGGGTGGGAGAGAATTTTCAGACATCGCAAACCTTCGAACAGAAAACGATTGCAAAACAATGCTCTTCCTACTGGAACTTGAACTTGTGAGATCTGCCACGGAAACCATCGATGTTAACCATGAACTACGGACCCAAAAAACGGAAATAATAATAAAAGAAAATTGCATCAACATTCAATTTTAAAAAAGGGCATTTGTGTTTTTAATGGTTGCAAAATCACACAATTTATAATTATCAAAATCAACGAAGTTACCGCCGCATTTATCAAACAATACACAATGTCGTTTCGAAATATATTTTTTAAAGCATGTCCGCCCCCAATGTGGAGCATATTGTCTCCTAATGGAAGTATCACAACGTAAGTTTTTCTTATTACATGATTATCAATAGATGTGCATATATTCTGAATATTATGCTCTCCTATCTAGGCAATATTTAATTTTAAAAATATTTCAATCGTTCATTGTTCAACGATCTTAATCTTAATGTTGGCTAAAGAATTTCTTTTTTTCTACTTATTTGAGAGTTAATCTTCAATATAAGTCTACTGAAAAACTGAGTTATCAATTGTACATTATTAAAAATTAACTTCCTCTAAATGATTAACGAGGTTTCTTCTGTTATTTCTAGATAATTTCATTGTTAACACAAGTGAATAGCGTTCATTTTTACCGCCAGTTTCACTATATCAATACGTATTTTAAAATATTCATATTGCCAAAATCTGAATTAGCATTCCGCACAATTGGGCTTTGTTATAGTCGATTCATATTTCCTTTGACAGGGCATACAACCTAACATGCCAGCGCTAGGTACCATTTCGGGCATTTATTTAGAGACGGTGTGTGTACTCAGGCACTCTGGCGCCCTTGGTAAGATTGCGCCCGGGGTGTGGGAAGGGCTTTTCCAGGAGAGCCGTGCGTCACATCTTGTTAGGTACTTATACTCCATCGAACCTTTCGGGTTGTCAAAGAGGACGGAATCCCATTTCAAGAAGATTTTCGTAAGCCCCCAAATGCTGTTACAAGCATTATTCTTTGATATAATAATATAGCAACAATGGAATGTCAACGAAAGGTTTACTTAGGTCAACGTTTCGAAGAATACACACTTTTTAAGGACCCCTGTGAAGATAAGAATCGAAAGATTTGGAGACTACGATTAGCTAAAATATTGATCTTTCTAAAACAGAAGAATTTCCCCGCTACACTAATTACTACCACCTTAACACATGTAAATTCGGTGAACAGATTCTTCGGTACACGAATTCTTCGCATGCTGATTATTCATGTTTATATTCAACATATTTGTAGTATTTTTATTAAAAATATAATTTATTTTAAAAAATATAGAAGGTATCTTTTCTTATATTTTGAATAGTGCAGAAAATTCGTGTACGAAAAAACCACATTGTTTTATGTAGTATTTTTATTGTACTTTTCTTCACGTATGGGAAATTAGTCCCAAATAATTTATTTCAGGAATAATGCTGGCTATTCACCTGGTAGCAAATGATCCTGAACATCTACGTTATGTTTCGAGAACAATGTCCTAGAATATTTTCTTGGACACACAAGGGATCACAGAAACGTCACCCGTTGAGGATATGTTGGTCGATGTTGCATCCGAACGAACGCTATTTGTTTTTATTGGATGCAAACAATGCGCGTAAAGTTAATTATTAATGTTTATAAGCTTTATTCAATGAAAATACAATTGTTCAATCATTCACGATGACAGCTTATACACCATATACAATATACTACAAGCCATAGAGTATAACTTATGCAAAGGCGTTTATTTTGACAGCTGTCACTATAAGAAGACATTTCAAAGTCGAAAATACATCTCTAAAATGACTCCCGATGAGTTTATGATGATCAGTGCTGTCTACGTATATATTCTTGCAATAAATATTGCTGAAGTATGAATCTTAATGATGAAATAGAATAATATCACTGTGACAGTTCGTCACGGGTCACGTGAAATTTTTCACGATATGAAGTGAACACGTTAATTTTGTGTTCCAGGACATGTTCTGGAACATTTTGTTCTTTAGTGAATGGCGGGGCGACTGTTATTCACCGCTACACCAATTGACTGCGAAGAAAACGAAGTACGAAATATATATACAAATATTGTATAAAATTGTGCATTGCAACTTTAAACAAGTTTAAATAAAAATATGCAATTAGAGTTATATCCATTAATACACTATGAACGGTTTTGACCAGTGTTTAGTCTTTGTGAACTGACGTGATAATTGTTTTTAACTTTAAATCGAAACCAGTTTCAATATGAAATTATTTACAGTTCGAAACAATAAAAAAAGATCTTTTCAGCTGACTGTACGCATATAAAATATAAGTTAAGCACATAGTGAGATAGAATGTCTTTGTTTTAATGTAGTTGACTTCATTCGTGTGTGTGCATAGCATATTTCATTCATATGAACGATCCTCGAGTGGGAAAGGTCGACATGCCGAGATTGCCCTGTCACATCTCACGCGAAAGTTCATCTCGCGCATTGGAACTCTGATTGTACAATACGCAAGGATATCATTATCTCACTGTTTATCTTTGATCACTCACTTCCCTGACTTCAACAATGACAGTAGGATTGTCTCAACATAAAAATAAAGACCTAGAAACGTTTTATCAGTGACACTATAAAGTAGTCGTTGATTTTTTTTTTTGTGACGACACGTCGTTTTTTTTAAGTTCAATATATTGCTCCAATAGTCTAATACATATTTTTGGACCCGTGGCCCTTTTAGAGTGTAATTTTTTTCCGTGACCATCCGTCCCACCCCCTATACCTGTTTTGTAATATTTCACTTTTGTAATAGTCAGTAAGATCAGTAATAACAAGTGGACACTGCAACGTAATGAACGGATTCCCAAAAAGTATTAACCATTCGGTCGCAGTATCTGGAACCTGACACCATTGCGCCATTGTTTTTTTTTACGATAACTAAAAAGACAATGATAACCATAGCCTTCGTCTATTCAGTAATGTGTGGCTCTGTCAATTTCTACGTAACGTATCAATTCTCCAAAGGTTCTTAACTCTTGATAATCCGATTCGGTTTATTGTCCCTTCACCTTTTGTGTTCGGCTTAGACGTAACCTCTGTGGGCAGTGGATGCCCCTATTTCACCGGCGGTGCCCCACATCGCCCCCCGGGCCGATGACCTATGTTCGCCTACAAAATCCCTGTCATTCGATTTGTGGATGCCGTTATTTAAACCTTTCCTATATTGTGTTATACTATGATAACAATGGAAACGCATGATTGAACACACCTGTAGGCGGTTCACTTGTTAGGATCATAAAGCCTTTGAGTCTTTTGTATAATTGAAATTGTAAGGAAAGTTAGAGATGTTTATTGATGAGCTATACTACTTATCAATTCTTTAGGTACAATATGAAGATCAGAATATAATACATGCAGGGCTTCCAACCCGGCTTAAACCAATACCGGTTAACCGGTTTGTTGTCCGTTTTACAGAAAACAGAAACCCGGTTTATTTTGCACGGTTAACAATCTTGACGAAAAATTATCTTTCCGCATTTAATGCAAAGAACTATTATACAAACTATTTATATTTTGGGCCTGTGGCACAGTGGTCAACTTTGTTGGCTTCCGTGACCGATCTAATGTGATGGCTAAAATTTCAACCTACCCTCGTCCAATCCAAAAATAACGGGGCGTAGCGAGAGCGATTAGTTAACCAATCGTTCTGTCTTTACTAAATTCTTCTATCTCTATTCTCAAAAAAGAGGTTGAGCAACTGATTAACAACCAGTTCTCGTAGAAAAAACCTTTGCTTAGACAAAGCGGCCATGGTTGAAAAAAGGTAAACTACGTATGCTAAGTGCAATTAATTAATATGTAAGTAACCAACGTGCCCTATGTTTTGGAATATTGGTTTCTATGGTACTAAAATTGTTATTTTAGAAAAAAAAATGAGTGTTAAACCGGTTTGTTGATTTTTACGGTTAATTGGATGCCTTTAATACACACAAAACAATTATAAGGAAATTTAATTATATTGTAATTAAAATTTGAATTAGTATGTTAGAGTGAATAATATGATACATTGTGTATCTCTTCTTAGCCAGTATATATAGCCGAGCAATTTTACGTTTAAAGCATGGTTCTGACGATGGCGAAAGCCGAAATAGCTATCAACGTATAACATATAAAAAACTGTAGAACTGAAATACTTTTATATTTTTACCCTATTAAAATGGAGTTCTACCAAGTAAATGCCAAATCAATAAATACATTTAATTAAAGAGCCTACGGGAGGCAAAATAATTTTAGTATGTAAGTACATTCAGACTTTTTTTTACACGTTGTAAAATAGTAATGTAATCCACAGTTTTTTTTATATATAATCACAATGTATACAACTTAATTCACGTTTTATCAAAAGGATGTAGGCAACAAATACCGAATTAGTATCTTAATTTAGCTTTTGAGACTGTGAAAATGCGACCACGAAAAAAGATTCACATAAAAGTTTTTCTTATTTAATTTATTAAAATAATATTAGATTGACTGAATAAAATACAAGTTTATTAGTTTCAAGTCAGGATTGCAATTCATTTTAAAAAAGATAAACTAAAACACTGGAAAAAAGTAAAAATAAAAAATAACAACCGTCTAGTGCCCAATAGGGATTTTAGAGTGTAAAACATGGTCTAAATAAAATTATTTTTAAAACGCAGCTAAGCCAATTACATTCGTTACCTGTTTATCTTGCGCAAACACTATCGAATGCCGATCGTATTCATTGCAGATTTTGACATTGAAATAGATAAGTCATACCTGCTAGAATTCGCAACCTTGTAAATTCTGAGAACCCATTCACATTTAATCTGTAATAAGAAATACTTTCATTTGTGGCATATCCGATAATGATTTTGTTTTGGCCAGCCCTGAAATCTTTCATCCCATTGTAAATAACATCAAAATTACACTGAGTAAGAAGTTACTCACCGTGGAGTCTCAAAAAACAACATTACTCGTGACTCTCATTTTTAAAATTTCAAATGAATTTTTCTCTACAATTTTCAACAACTCTTGGAAATGGCGTACTTTCGTATTGTATTGGTAGATCAAAAAGGTAATATTGAAATGATTAATATAAATATTACAAGATCATTGAGAGGAATTTGACTAATGCTCGAAAATTTGCGTTATAATATTCTGCATATCAACTGTGTAAAGAAAAAAGGACGTAGCCTACACATAAAATTTTACAGGAGGCGCAAAAAACGTATTTTGATGATTTTGGGCCATATGAAAATTTTGAATTATACACAACTTTGAAGTGCACGGAGATTTCTAAACTGGTGTTTAATTGACATAATCTTATATTAATTAAAGAAATTGTCCATAATTCTATCCTATATTTCAGTATTTTTTCTTGGTTTTAATTTTTTACAAAGTCATCTTTTTCAAACTTAAAACCTAAATTTCGATACTAATTCGGCATTTGCAGCTTGCATCCTTAGAACGTGCATCATGTTTGATACATTGCGATCATCGAAAAAAACCTGTTTTGAAAAAACTGTGAGTTACGTCCTTTTTCCTTTCCACAGTCGATATCTTAATATATCGTAAAAGTGAAGTGCTCTCAGCAAATGCACACTGAAATAGTGTTATCTCCCCAAAATAAAAAAAAATTGCAATCCACCAAAACACCAAGTAAAGTCGTGATTGTACTTAATTAAAAGTCCAATTGAAAGGTTTTACGGTTTTACTACTTGGCTCACTTCACCTCTTCGGGGCTCATATGATGCTTATTCTTTTCACCGGCACAGTGACCCTCCACATCCATTATGTATAAAAATCCTGTTATTTTTATTTATTAAAAGTAATAAAGAAAATGGCATATGACAAGGCACTGGAAAAAACAAATTATATGTTAATTAATTTAGGTGATATTGTTTATAAGAAAACAATAGTTACATATTACATATTTTCGATGCTTCTATTGTCAAAATAAGCTCCCCGAGAATAAGCGATGCAATACTTATTAATTAAAAATCTTTATTTGTTTCATAGTGATTAATTGTATTGTTGAATTTTTATTCTTTTGAAAAATAAACTAAAAATAAAACTGTCTTGTTTATCTATTAATCTTTTAAGATCATCATGAAAACATTATCATTTAATATAAGTTCATTGTACTTTGTCCATTGTTTATTATTAGTATGTCTAAAATCATAAATATTTTTTTTACCATATAGTTTATCTGAAATTCCTTTATATAGTCGTTACACGCGTAACACTAACAATAGAATATAACGTAATAAGTTATCGAAACAGTTCTATGAAGTATTATGAAACGCTTTTATTTTAATTTTTTATACAGTTAAAATTACATGTTTAATATGTGGAATCCCAGAATTTCTGACCTTAGCTTGATATATTATAATATAAATGTCTTTAAATGATAGTCGTTAAGTTCGCCATATTAATGATTATGATTTCGCGAACCCCGAAACTTGCTCTGAAATGATATTTTATTTTAGGATATAAATTTAACCGTAAAATATTTTATATGTGCTCGCTTTTAATCACGGGCCCCTCCTTAAATGTTTTAATGTCTGTCAGATTTAATTTTTATGGCAGTTATCAAATGTAATGTATGTATGTACATATTATATGATTTCTTATAATAAACTAACGACATCTATTAATTGACACGCAAAACACAATATTTACTGTTTTTACTCATTTATCTTACAGGTATGACTATTCAATTAACTTTTATGTAATAACATGGACATGTTCATATTATTACTGTACGTATTATGTTATTTATAAAGATAAAACACATTTTTGTTCGAACTTCACCATTTTATGGAGTGATCAGCTAAAATTATTTGCAGTGAGTGAAACTGTTACTGATCATTACATAGAATTTTATAATCAATACAAAACAGTTGTCTTATTTATATATATACCATATATAAAGTATATATAATTTATTAAATTGTCGAAAAAATCAAATTTACCACTCTCATTTGGCTTGAGGGAGTGGCACGAAAAATGCATCACAAGAATTCATTGTTCGTTACACGAATTCCGTTTACCACCTGGTTATACAGCGACAGGTAAATAAATAAATTTAAAAAAAACAAATTCACCAAAACCGGTTTCTTCCGCGAGTCACTCATTTGCTTCTTGGAATCGCAGCGTGACAATGAGTCGGTGTTTTATTATGTCAAGTGTTGTTAGCTTTCTTAGATACGTCACGCGGATGCGTTAATGGGTAATTATATTTATTTACCAGGTGGTTTTTAATAAAGTGGTTATCGACATTTACAGTAAAAAGTGGCACCAGGATCCGCCTTTCGAGCCAGAACCTCCGGTTTATTCACTTAACACTGAAATGACCGACATTATGCCATACGCAGTCAATTCAGTTTGTTTTAATGTGTAAACTATGCAATTCCCTTCACCACCCGCCACGGTTGTGCTGTGTATCAGACGTTTTCCTGGCTGTAACGAATGTTATGCGTTGTTCAGTTGTGTGCTAGGATTTTCTCGCGATCAATTGACTGAGACGTGTCTTGCATTTTGGTGTGCGAAAATTTCTCAGAGTTTATTAAGAGTTGATTTTTGGTAAAAATGCAATCTATATTTATAAAAATAAAACAGGTTTTCGTACTAACTCCACAATTTTATATTATTTTCACAGTGGTTCGCTCGCTGCAGGCGTTTTCGACTGAAGGATGTAATATCTGAAAAAAAAAGAAGATATTTTTGTACTTATCACACAACATTTAATAAGGATCAATCTCGCATTTGCTTTTTATTAACATTATTAACTGGAATATAGGAATAAAAGTTGAAGAATATTCACAGTTTGTACGACACTTTTAATTAAATTAAAATGATATGATGAAGAATTGCCAATCAGATCGTGTGTCGAAAAATCTAGAAAAAATAACAATCCAGTCTCCAATCTACGCGTTGCCATGGGCGACAACCATAAATAATTGTGCGTTTTTCGGAGAAGCGATTCATAGATATTCTTAAAGGTTGCCGGAGGGTGGGTGTATATCGAATTTTCGGGTAGTCACACAACTGATGGAAATATTAATCGATACAGGTTCTATCGATTTGTGGAATTGGTCCAAAAATATTTATGAACACCTCGAAGACGATCATTGGTTAGTTTATCTGTTGAAAATATTTATTTTCGATATAAAGTTTTTTTACAGATATGTTATATATTTGGTGCAGATAAATCTTGATAATAGAAATATGCTTCTCGAAGTAGTGTTATTTTGCACGATGTGGATGTGTTCTGCATTTGACTTCAATACATTTGAATTTTACTGTAACGCTGTGCTGACGATTATGAAAAAAAACTAATTCAAGTTTGCTCCTAATGTTGTCGTTATTCCTACGAGAAATGCTTGTTATTCAGTTGCATAATTTAAAAAAAATACTCTGATTCAAACCCATGAGATCCGTCACGTAAGCCAACGACGTTGCCCCTTGCACCACGGAGCCGACTATATAATAAGGAGTATTTAAAATTATATCAACAGTGAATACTTTCTGTACCTATAGTAACAAAATTATCAGTTTGACTTCGTGTATTTATGTTCGATATGCGTCGACTATTAATGATACATTTTACCCCCGCACAGTCGTTGACGGGTTAATTGAGGGAACAATCATCGCGGGTGACGGAGTGCCGTCGCAAGGCGCGGCCTAGTTTTTTTTTGCATCGCATGCAGAACATCCGCTGAATTTTATAATAATAATAAAATACAATCGCAGCTATAACATCTCACATCTTGCGCTATAAATTTGTTATCGGTGTGACGTCACGGAGAGTGCTCTCACATAGGGATTGCAATACCGGATTACCGAAACCAGAATCAAAGTATTCACGGTGTTTTTTTCAATACCGAAATACCGGGTTATTAAAATGGCAAAAATGCCGAAGTTAAAAATGAATCAAAATCGATTATTTGATGTACATAAACCAAGATATGTATATTTTGATTCGCTATGACTTGAATTATTTTAATTATGCGTTTTGTCAATATTGACCGAATATTGTATTATTATTTAAAATATTTAAGTTATTTATGAAAATCACCTGTTTATAGTGTTTTCATACGTTTTCAATGACCTTGGATGAAGTGCATCTAAAATCAAAAGGTCAATCTTCCATCGACTTTAAGTACCATCACGTTTATTTAGTGATTTGTGAATGCATCGTTTTATGTATTAGAATTACTATGCTTGCGTTTCAACTAACTACTTTTACGAACTAACTACGTTTCAACAATGCCATTTATACAAATCAATTCATGTGTTCTAAATATCACTTGGCATTTCATTCAAGCTCATGAAATACCTCTTTTTATCATTCCGCTCCAAGTGGCATCATCTAATAATATCATACTAGTGAAGTATTCAACGAAGTTTTCTACGAGAACTATTCGTTACTCAGTCACTCAACCTCTCTTTTTTAAAGAGATTAGTAGGGATAGAAGGATAAGCTAGGACAGGACATTTAGAAGGGAACTTTTACACATTACAAACACCCACGCCTTCGAACAGAAATCGATAAATCGATCGTAAAATGTTGTTCTTACTGGAACTCGAACCCGTGAAGTCTGTCACGAAAGACCATAATGCTAACCGATGCGCCATAGGACCAGACAATATCAAAATACTGTTTTTTATTTAATCGTCCAGTATCCAATCTCAATTGGCTGTATTTTTTAATGAAAATAACCGGTATTGATATTTGTAATATCGGTATTGTATATAAAATACCGAAATTCCGGTTTTGATATATTCCTCTTGTATTTCCATCACTAATCATAAGTTGCTTATCAATCGTGATGTAATAATTACCGATTGTACTGTCATATTAATCTTCGTGTACTTCTTACTTGCTCAGTCATTAAGCTGACGCTTTTTTTCCATACGTTTACCATCCACCTGGACAACTAGAGTAGATTTCTCGTAGTTGGGTCATAATTTCCTGGTCAATGACTGCTAGATTTGTCGTCGATCAATTAACTGTTATAATCATAACATAATTTCCTCTTTTTATAATTATTTTATAATTAAGTATTGTCACATTAAATGTATTACTGAACATTTTTGTGGTGAATTTATTACATGCCGACTTTAGAAAGGCAAAAGAAAGTAACTCACAGTTTTTCAAAATAGTTTTTACATCGATAATTACAATATTAAATTTACAGCTTAACATAACATACGTTATATCAAAAGGATGTAAGCTACAAATACCGAATTAGTATATAAATTTAATTTTTATGCTTTTAAAAAAAGGACATGTGAAAGATGCGATCGGGAAAAAGGACTTAAAAACTTATTAATTATAATTTAAGATTTCGACTGAAGGTGCTTGGTAGAATTTCAATATTAAATTTGAATCGTTCAAATTATGTCAGTTCAAGTTCATCCGTGCACTTGAACGCCTGAAGATGCCGAAAGGCGAAACCCGGGTCGTTAGTGACAAAATCTGTGGGAGTGTACATAATTTGAACGATTCGAATTAACTCATTAATTAATATTATATACATTTCATAAAACATCAGTTTATTAATCTATGTTCACTTCGAGGTTGTGTATATGTATTTAAAATTTTGTCAAAAATCATAAAAAAAAACTTTCTTTGGGCTGCTGTGAAATTTGTTTTGTGTGGGTTACACTGTTTTGTCTTTCTACAGTCGAAACACTCTTCGCTAATCGCGAACATTTGAAAAATGTGGAAAATTTTCTAAATGAATGGTTGCGGTCCTGACCATTACATAAGAAAATGTGGAGTTAGTAAAAAAGAGTAATGATCAAATCAGTCTTATTATGTATATGTATAACAACACAATTTGTCAAAAAAATCAACTTAGTTTTTCATAGCTAAAATATGTTTTGCCGTTAGCCGTATTTTTACTTATGTCGGCAGTTATTTTCCAGCCCGCATATTTTTAAAAGAATAATCTTAATGATTGAGCCATTAACTTAATAAACTACGATTATACCAATCATACTGTATCTTAATAAATAATTTCCGAAACGGTAGAGAATTAACATTCTTTATTGGTTGGTACTGGCAACATTTTACGATGATATCAGACCGTTAGGCAAATAGCTGAAGTCAGCAAACTTAAATGAAATATGACCAAAATCGCGTGATTTTCAACAATTTATAATACCGTCACGAGTTTATTAAGCTGTTTAATTTTTTTCGCGACATTAATACCTTTGAGAATTTTATAATTCATAAAGAACCCGTCCAGGAGTACCGCAGTATACGAGAAATTTTTGTACGGCTTATATCCAAACTAAAACGGCTTGCAAATAATTTAGACCATAATTTATGACGTCCGGAAGTTATGATTTCTGTAGTTAAATTTTCAACAAAATCTGAAAATATTCGATCAGTCGTTAAATTATAATTTATATTGAAGTATTTTTATGACTGTAATCGTTATATTTTATAATGAAACATGTACATATAGATGTCAGGTATTATAGCGCAGCGGTTAGCGTTGTAGGCTTCCGTACCGGATCTCACGGGTTCGAGTCCCAGTACAAACAGTATTTTTTCGCGAAAGCGATTAGTTAACCACCTGTCCTGTTCTAGCTTTATCCTTCTAACCTTAATAGTCTATTTGAAAAATAGAGGTTGAGCGGATGAATAACAAACAGTTATCTTAGTTGAAATTCTCTTGAGATACCTCCGTAAAGAGGCCATATGCTCCACATTGGCAGCGGACATGGATTAAAAGACTGCCTTCTAAATTTTTGTCCAAAATAAATATTAATTCGATTTCGTCTTAATACAATAAAGGTTATCTTAACGCTCTCCGTATTCATATAAAACATGGGTGGCCAACCTTTTGACCTCTGCGGGAGACTTCATGCTGATGGAATTAGTCGTAGCGGTCTACTTGGACCGTAGCTATGTGCTAAATTGTCATATAAAGTGAAGTAATTCAAAGCACAATTTAATGTTTATGAAAGGGAAACAAAATGGATATATATATTAATTCCCCAGGGCAGTGGTCGACAAACTGCGGCTCTTTGGCCTATTGAGTGTGGCTTTTCCACAAAATACAACATACAGTGCGATTGAAACTTCATGTCCCACGCGCAGAAGTCGGTTTTCGGCCTTAAAACTTGTTGTAAAAGTTGGAAGGGTCGGTCTCAGCGAAGTACCTTAATCAAGCGAATAACAACGTTCCTACCTATATAGTTTAAGTTTTAAGAAATTTAATTCGTTGTGTAGTTGATATTTGGCTCAATTGTCTGAGTTTGCCGACCAATGCCTTAAGGTTCTCAACGTTGTACCCACCACTACCCACTACGGCATCACACCCTTTATTATTACTAACAACATTATTCGTGTTCAAAGTTTTGCCAGGGATGTCCCAAAATGGATAGATAATAAAAGACACTCAATTCTTGATTCGAAGCATCGGGCGGGCGACTTGGAACGGCTACGCGGTCGACGTCTTGGCCACCGGTGATATACAATAACTCTAAATTGATGATTCGAATTATAAATCAGAATAATTGTAACGATTTATAACGATAATGATTGTCGTATTTTGCAGAATGACTATTTGGAGATGTTTCGGTACAATTGGATAAAAGAGAATTCATTTTTTTTCCATGTTTAATTTTGAAAGGTCGTTGTTGTCTTTTCTCCGAGTCATCATTGACCTTTTTCCCCAAAAAAGGGGATACTATTTGTCACAATACGCATCAAAATTACTGGTAATGGATGAAGCATTCCAGCCTGAATGTTCTTCAGTGTGATTCTTCAGAAACAAAACCTTTCCGTAAACAACAGTTTTTCCTTTGAATTTCGAGGGTGTTGTTCTATTAATCCTGGAAAAACTCAACAGACTTTCCACTAAACCTTCTTTGACATTTCGATTCAAGCCGCCGCCCCCAACATGTGAGAATATTACTTTGAGGTGGGCGGCAAACATCGAACAACCCCTCTGCAAAGAAAGATGGTTATTGCACTTTTAGATGGCGCAATTTCGCTGCGGGGAGTACTGGATCTTGAAAAATACATTTAAATTTTATTTGCATGAATTTTTTGAATTGTAAATGTTTTGATTTTATTCAAAAACATTCAAATACACCTCCCCCGCACTCAACGTTTGGGTAAAACAATCCCTTTGCTTTAATATGCTCAATACTAAAATTTTAATCATTAGTCATTGTGTAAAAAAAATATGAATAACAATAAAAAAAATGCGCAACTTGTAATTAAAAATACCGGTATTACCGAAACCGGGACTCGGTATTAATGGTATTTTTTCAATACCGGTTTTTTTAAATAAAAAAATACCGGTATTTTTTTAGACGATCGGTATTTATATTTGCAATTTTTTTAATCCATGTCCGCTCTCAATGTGGATAATATGGCCTTCTAATAGATGTATCACAACAGAAGTTTTTCTACAAGAACTATTTATCACTCAGTAGCTCAACCCCTCTTTTTTTAAATAGAGTGTAGGGATAGAAGGATAATGCTAGGACAGGACTAGTGGTAAACTAATATCTCTGTTTAAGGGAACGGAAAGGGTGTGAGGGAATTTTGTAGACATAACAACACCTGTGCCTTCGAACAGAAATCGAAAAATGCTGTTCGTACTGGAACTCGAACCCGTGACATCCGGCACGGAAACCAATGCCGCTAACCGTTGCGCCATAGGATTGCAATAGCTGTGTTTGATATGAAATACATAAAAACCGGTTTTGATGTATTCATCCAAAATAATAATTTCTAGTAAGTATATAATTATAATGTGAATATGTTACATTATAGCTGATTACATAATTATAAATCAGAAATGTATATATTTTAAATCACTCAAATAAACTAACTGAGCATTTTATTAATATCACTCGGGATGAACTAAAGTAAATGCACCAAAAAAGTCCATTTCTAAATTGTCACTGACCTTAAAAGGATTTACAGCCTGAACTAAAATGCACCTCTCACAGTAGTTCTTATAGGCCGCAGTGAACGTATTTATTTTTTTAACCATGTCCGCTCCCAATGTGGAGCATATGGACTCCTAATGGAGCTTATCTCAACAGAAGTGTTTCTACAAGAACTGTTTGTTACTCAGTTGCTCCACCTCTCCTTTTCCAAAGAGAGTAGGGATAGAAGGATAGGGCTAGGACAGGACTAGTGGTAAGCTAATTGCTCTCGATATGCCCGTTCATAAGATAGGATGGATGTAAGGGGGGAATTCAATACATCACATACATCCACGCCTTCGAACGGAAATTCATAAATCGATTGAAAAATCAATTTATAAAACTGTCCGTACCGGGATTTGAACCCGTGACCTCCGTAACCAAATCCAACGACGTTGACCACTCGACCACACAGGCGGCAATGTATGTATTACTGCATTGAATTAAAATCGAATTATATTTTTAAAAATGTTGAATCTTGGTTTCCGTTTCTTGTGACTAATCCGGTTTCCAACATTACAAAACAATGTGCACAATAATCAATACTGTGTTACATTGTAATTTTAATTTGTGTACATATCCTAAATCCGGCACTGTGCGTGATGCAATGCACACGCCGATTCGCATTTTCAACCAAGCCCCTCTGAATCTCAGCCATAAAAAAGTGTCTGTTTTCCAAACACATCGCATTTTTGTCGTGCACGCGGAATACATTGTATGTAGTATGCAACATATATACCACAATGGTTTCCATTGTATATTTTAAAACAACTACAGTGAAACCACTCATAACGAGTAATTCGCATAACGAGCAAAACAAATTGTGAAAAAAATGCTCCCTTAACGAGCGACATTTCGCATAACGAGTGACGCAGAGTTTTGCAAAGATCACTTTCACATCGTTGCTTGCCTCAAGATGATTGACAAGGCGTGGGAAGGGGTTACTAAGAGAACCCTCACTTCAGCTTGGAAGAAGCTTTGCCAAGGAGCGTTGTCGAATGTGATTTTGAAAGGTTTAAAACAGTACTTGTGAAGTCTACAGTCAACGAGATTGTATCTTTGGCCAATACCATGGGACTTGAGGTGGATGAGCAAGAGTTCAGTCGAGAGCTGACCACCGAAAAGCTTATGGAGTTGCATTGTTTTTCGCATCCCAGGCTGTTACGCTCCTTAACAATTTATAAGTATGTAATTTTACTTTAATACACGTTAAAAATATGAAAAATTGTTTTGTTTTCGGCGTGGAACGCATTATTGTATTTTACATTGTTTTAAATCGGAAAATTTTTTCGCTTAACGAGTGCTTCACATAACGAGTAAGATTCTGGAACGAATTAAACTCGTTATGAGAGGTTCCACTGTATTATATGAGCCTATGAGAGGTGATAGTTAGGATGCGTGATAATAAATACTCTACAAGTCTTAAAGTATCGTAAAAGTGAAGTGAACTCAGTAAATACGCACTGCAATGATGTTATCTTCCAAAAATAAAAATATGCAATCCATCATAACACCAAGTCAAGACGTGATTGTACTAAAAATAGTCAAATAGAAATGATTTACCATTTTACTACTTGGCTCATTTCACCTCTCGATGGCTCATATTATATATTACTTATAATAATTCGTCGGTATACTAGCGGAAGGCGATATCTCAAAAAGCCTTGTTTTGAGATAGACGTAATTTCCAAAACTTTATGATATAAGACAATGATTAACGAATTCGATTCACTTATTGCACAAAAGCTTTGATTTATTTATAGTTTTTTTGCTGCCTAAAATAACTTTAATCGTAATTGACTTGATGTACCTATATTATGTTCAAATTATGTAAAATTACACAAAATATGGCTTATCTGTTTAAAAAAAAAATACAAAATAAAATTTACCCATCTGCATTCACAACTCTCAACACAGCCGGTTTTTAACTTAACGCTTCCTGCTAGTATATCAACTATATTATGTCATATCACTGTTTTTTTTAAAATATTATTCTTCACAAATAAATAAAAATGAATTCATTAAAAAATCTTAATCTCGACAGATCGATCTTCGACAATGTAGACATTGTTGATATATTCAAATAGTCTTAAATATATGTTTTGTGCATTAACTGAGTTGATAACTATTGCCCATGACTATCAGTATTCGTGATGATGAAAAATGTGTAGTTTTTTTAATATAATGCTCTCTATCAATAATTTACAGTGGACACCACTGACCAAAAGATAGTCCTTGTAATAAGTATGCATAATAAATTATGTAGATATTTTCATTTATAATCGTATACTGAAAAGAATGTTTGATTAATTTACAATCAATCGTCGTTTAAGACCTGCATAGTTAATTGGCGATTAGCCACACTTAAGCTTATTGTATCAAACTATGATCTATGATATATGTTTAAATTGCGGTATTTTATATGAAATATCAAAAGGCCGATTTTGCTTTATTCTCACGACATCTCGATCCCAATCTACCTTGTTTTATTTTACCATATCTATTTACGCTACCATTTTTTCCTTACATGATGACGTGTAGGCAGGACTATAATTTTTAATTATTATCATAAATGTTGCTAAAGTATGCAATTTGTATGCGCTGTACAAATTAAAGTTTTGTCAACGGGCTAATTGACTCGTTTTAATTAAAATCGCATTGCTGGCTTAATCGTCAGAGTATTTTGTATATCATTTATGATTACCTACTCTTAAAAAGTCTGTGTAAACTTACCCCGATATAACGGCCATAGCGGAAAAAATATCTGGTCAAACGTATACAAATCAAAAACATCCTGTTAATGTTAAACTTGCTTAAATTCAAATCCGATCACGTGTAAACAATTTCCCACGCACGATAGTCTCGTCATACCTTTTGCACTCTTATTCGGCTCATGACATGGGGTGGGCTGTAGGGGGCTTGAAGGGGCTCGCGCGAGCCCCTTGTTAAATTTGACTAAAGCCGGCGAGCCCCTTGTTACTTTAAGAGAAAATAAAATTTGCAGATCAAATTAGTGTATAGCTGCAATTTCTAACATATATGTTATCTACGACAGCTCCAGAACATTTTTAGCCATTTAGATTGATACGTTTACGGTAAATTGTATATTGTTACATATTGTAAGAGTGTTAAGTAGTAATCGATTGCTTATTTAAATATTGCGTGTAGTTGCATAGGAGTGCCCAGAACACCAAGAATTGCTTTGAGAATAAACGAGCCCCTTGTTAACGTATTGGCAGCCCACCACTTCTCATAACGCCACGCCGTCTTGCTTGTAGATTTAATGAAGCACTGACGTTTGCAACGCTGGCCGCTGATTCACACAGCTAGACAGCAATTAAGGTTATGTACTCGACGTAAATGGATTATTTAAGATTTAGACTAAAGGTGCTTGGTGGAATTTCAATATTAAATTTCAACAATTCTAATGTAAATGGATTAATTAATTAAATAAATTTAAATTGTTAATTACTACCAAACATTTCGTCGTAGAGTCCATTAAAATATGGAAAAATGCAATAGAATTAATTGAAAATTAAATTTAAAAAAAACTAGGAATTACACAAAAGTTATGATTTGGATCTGTCTCGTATACATGTCGGATAAATTTTTCGGGCTTATGAACTGTCATAATTTTCATTTTGTTTTTCTTTGGTAAATTCGCCTACTGCATTTCGTACACGATTCCCCCTAAATAATTGACGGTGAAATCGATATGTTCGATAAATAAAAAGCTAACTGGTCCATACAAACACTGCTTGCTTGTTAAATCGCGGCGTGGTAAATATATCGATGGAAATACATTCTTGTTGATGGATGACGTATCGAATTTCTCCCCTCTTGATCGACGAGCATTGTAAATTGCCCTGAATAGTGATGCGCCGATACTTTTAAATTTGGTTATGCATCATAAATCATAACAATAGATTTCCTGGTGAAGGTTCTGTGAACTCTTTAAAAACCATAACGGTGCCGCGATGTCCGTAGAAATTTATGAAAGTAATTGGAATTGCGAAATTGCTACAAATTGCAGAAAGACAGCTCTGCAGTGTTTACAAATTGATTTTTTTGTAGACAAAACAATGCAAAAATGACGTTCTCGTGGGGATTAAGCTTACAAATACCGGAAGTGTTAATGCCGAATTCTACAAGTGGCACCAATTAACACTAATCAGGGTTGTTATTTGAAACATTTCAGTATGTATTCCTTTGCACGGATTAATTTACTCGAGAAAAAAAATGCTTAGGAAGTTTCATTCTTATCACTTTTGATGGCAAAAAGCTGCCAACGCGTAACCGATATTTATTCAATTTTACAGGAGAGCCAAATAACTAGAAATTAAAAATCTTAGAAAATGAAACACACTTTGGAATAAAATAATGATTGTATAAAAATAAAAAATGTTTTCTTTGTTTATTAGATTTATTATAATTTTACCTAGTCATTATTCGTGTTATATAGATGTACTCTTTTCTAACAAAAACGTTGTATTAGTGTTTTTTTTTTTTACTACAGATATAGCTATTTTTAACATTGACGTAGGCTATGCTATACAATCTTTGTCAAATAAGTATGATCATAATATATTTGTAAATATATTGTTAGGTACTATGGCGCAGCGGTTAGCGTTGTTGGCTTCCGTTCCAGATATAACTGGTTCGAGTCAAAGAACAAACAGATTTTTTTCGATCCATTTATCGATTTACTTTTTCCGGTCCGTGCATAACTGGGCGTAGCGAGAGCGATTAGTTAACCACTAGTCCTGTCCCAGCCTTATCCTTCTATCTCTACAACTCTCTTTGAAGTGAGAGGTTGAGCGACTAAGTAACAAGTATTTCTCGTAGAAAAACGTCTTTTGAGATACTTCCATAAGAAGTCCATATGTTCCATATTGGGAGCGGATATGAATTAAAAAATAAATACATTGTTTAGTTAAATATTGTATACGGCTTTAATGTATCAAATTAACTTAAAAAATAATTACCAAACTATTTCTCGGAATAAGTAAAAGTTATTCATACAATTATGAAATTATGTTTGTATGACGATTATTGGAAAGTGACTTGCATATTTTTTATGAATCCTCTTTCGTGCAGTTATTAACATGCAGCAAGCGATCTCCTGTTATGTTTCTTTGTCATGAAATTGACCGATTCCGATGTCCAAATTTAGTTGGATGAGAAAACATTTTGCATTGTGCACTTCGGTGTGTCTTGGGTATTCACCTGCCGGTCGGTACACCTGCCGCCACCTGTCCCACCAGACCAATTTCACGGTGCGGTAGTTTTTGTATTGTATGTATCTTGGAAAAGGTTTCTTTGCGTTGTTTTGTTTAATT
The DNA here is from genome assembly GCA_031772345.1 of Himalopsyche anomala. NCBI lineage: Eukaryota > Metazoa > Arthropoda > Insecta > Trichoptera > Rhyacophilidae > Himalopsyche > Himalopsyche anomala. The sequence continues at coordinate 12,284,283 of CM062839.1, forward strand.
TTATGCGAATAGCCAATTTTTTCTCCCTGTAAAACGGATACCGTGCGTTCCTGTGCAATACGTTGGTACTTTAATATTAAATATGCTTACCACAGTTGGCATCCATGGAGCCGAATACCTATGAATAATTTGTGGTTTGAATCCACGAACTAACAATTTATTCTAGATCTTGTGATCAATTTTATTTTGTGTGTATAGTATGGATATCTATAATGTTTACATTACTTCCCCACCATTTTCTACAAGGGTTGCATCTAGGGCAGTGTTTCTCAACCTTTTTGGGAGCGTGGCCCCTTTTGAGTGTCTTTATTTTTCTGTGGCCCCCATACTATTGTTTTGTCTTCCCATGAAAAATATAATTTCATTTTATTTACGGATTTACAAAAAATAGCTGCGCGACTTCCGCCATTATGCTCTTCACTGTATCGTTTTATCAATACCCGTGCCCCCCCCCCTAAACTGTGTTGTGGCTCCCCATAAAAAAATATCTCTGTGGCCCCCTTAGAACATGCTGTGGCCCCCTGGGGGGCCATTTGGCCCACCGTTGAGAAACCCTAATCTAGGGTATCCAATTGATTGTGCAAACCAACTATCCTGTTTTCGGTTTTTTAACACTATTGGTGAATTGAATACATGTAGAACAAAATTATAATGAAATATTTTCTTAAATACTTATGGAAAATAGCAGCAGGATTTATAGATAATAAATTATGTTTATAAATGTGCGTGGGTTGTGTATTGTCGGGTCCGTGGCACACCAATCAACGTCGTTGGTTTCTGTGACAGAAAAAAACTTCTGTTGATACCTCAAATAGAATGACATATTGTCTACATCAATGGTTCCCAAACTTATTTCCCCCGTGGACCCCTAAGCCCAGTATTTTATCCTTCGTGGACCCCCTCCCCCAGGATGCATAATAGTGAAGTTTTCTAATTTTTAAAAATACAAATATGAGCACACTGTGATAGGGTTTTTTGTATACTGGACAATTGTAAAAAAAAATATGTTAATTTTTTATTCTTATCATTGGTGATTTCAATCAAATTCTTACATAAAATAATAAAATCTGTTAATGAGAGGGATGAACCTGATGCTCCGATATCAATTGGTCAATATTTGGGTTCAAATTCGTAAGGTACAGTCGTAAATCTCCACGTTCAGTGATTTGCAACCGATTTATTTTTTTCGTAAGAAAATTAGTAACTGCACTAAAACCTCTCTCCACGAGGTACGAAGAAGGAAATGCTATCAAAAACTTTCTTGCGATAACCCACAATACAGGATAAGCAACAGGGATATCTTTCTGCAGCCAGAACTGCTGGTAACCCTTTCTAAACTGTACCTTAAGTTCTTCGTTTGTGCTTAATCCAATCAATTCTTCTTGTACTGTGACTCTTACTGTATCCACATCTTCAATGACGCAGTATGGATTAATAATCCACGGCGGTATTTCCATATAGTATGGGGCTTTCCTGATTTTGCTATGAGACGTGAGATATTGCAAACCATCATCGTCTCTTTTTAACGTTGTAGCGAACATATTATTCAACGTGGCTCTCTTCAGATTATGTTTCAGTGTTTCAAAGTATATTAAATTTTTACTTTTTGATTCCGGTCCGTGGACCCCCATTTACATCTCGTGGACCCCTATTTTTTTATATTCCTGTCGGAGACCCCCTGGCAGTCTTCACTGACCCCCGGGGGTCCGTACGGACCACTTTGGATAACATATGGTCTACATTGAGGGAGGATATGGATTTAAAATTTTATATTCCTCAATTATAGGCGTTAAAACTGTCTAAGTTTTCCAGATATAATTTTATTTAGTAAGAAATCACAACCGATATACTCTAAATTTATTATGGAAAACGTAGAAATTGTAGAACGTATTGCAAACTAAAGAAAAAGTCTATTATAAAATTACACTAAATTTGAAAGAAATGTATCACATACCAATATATAATGTATATATGTAATCACCTTGATAGGTTGGAAATTTGGTCCTGATTGATTTGATAAAATACGTCAAAAAATAATTATGTGTTTTATTTTTTCATTGTTTTGTTTTGTACGGTTACCGTAAACAATAAGCCCAAAGGCACGTGATTGATTTTATTTTGGCCCAGAATCATTAAAAATGTTTTTCGTTTCCTGTAAAATTTGTTCTGTGAGGGATGATCCGTTTTACAATAAACACAGTCGATATAAAACCTTGAGAGGTGAAGTGAACCAATCAGTAAAATGGTGAAAAAATCTATTGGACTTTTGAGTACTATCAGGCGTTAACTTAGTAGTTTGGTGGATTGCATATTTTTATTTTAGGGAGATAACATTATTGAATATTATAACGCACCCAATTCATTTTTTCCCTAGAATACCACTTGGCTCACTTCACCTCCCAGGTGATCATATAATCTCCATGTATAGTTTATTTGTATGGTACAGGGGTGGGGAACCTGCGGTCTTTAATTTGAGTAAATATTTTTTTATTTAACTGTTGTTATTTATATAATTTAAGATTTCGACTGAAGGTGCTTGGTGGAATTTCAATATTAAATTTGAATCGTTCAAATTATGTAAATTTACACAAGTTTTGTCACTAACGACTCGGGTTTCGCCTTTCGGTATCTTTAGGCGTTCAAGCGCATGATTGATCTTGAACTTTATTCATACCTAATTGATTAATTGTGTCTGTCTGAAATGTTATATTAAAATGTAATAATTTCTGTCATATGTACCTACAAAGAGATGAAACTAAAATACGTGAATGGTTTATTTCAATATGTTGACATTTTCTCATAAATGTCGTCGAGTGGGTGCACCCGTCCCCCCAGTACCATTTATTATTTGTGCCCTCTAGCTATTCGGGAAAATATTAAGGAATTTCATAGGTAAAGGTTTTATCATTTCGTAAAAATGCTGACGGTCTAACAACTGCCCACGTCTAAGACATCGATCGATACTAGAATATAACATTTAAAGACTTTGACGTTTATTTTATTTTAAGATCTAATTTTACTAATAATTGTGAAAATATTGTCTAAAATAATTCGTGACTCATAATAATTGAAAAATATGGACTGTGCTTAGGGAAAAGGGATCAACCAACACATTTATGAGAAGTAGTTTTATTACAATATTTACAAAAAAATACACCATCTGTCAAAAGGACGCAAATGCTGAATAAGTATTTTAATTAAGATTTTGAATTTGAAAAAAGAAAGCTCTGTGAAAATTGCAATTACGAAAAACGACTCTTTATAAAGGGTTATTAAATTTATATTACATTAATTAATTTGAGTTAATAAAACCTTTTTTTCGTTGAAAAAAAGTCTTTTTGCACTTCAATGTTATGCATATTGAATAATTTCGTCACACAGTCGATATGAAACATCTAGAGGTGAAGTGAACCAAGCAGTAAATTGGCAAAACATTTTTCTTTTGAACTTTTCCGTACAATCACGACTTAACAAGGTGTTTTGGTGGTTTGCATATTTTTATTTTAGGGAGAAATCACTATTGAATAACGCACGCAACTTATTTTTTTTCTAAAATACCGCTTGGCTCAATTTACCTCTCAGGGGATCATATAATCTCTAGGTATAGTTTATTGGTATAGTACAAGGGTGGGGAACCTGCGGTTTTTTAATTTGAGTAAATATTTTTCTTTAACCTTTCAATATGGAAAGGTTCCCCACCACAAATATCAACTCGTTCTATCCTTTTGCGGCCGAGTGAATAGAAACCTGATTATTATTATTATTATTTTTATTAAAGTGTGTTCGTGCGTGAATTGTATTTCCACTATCATTAAAATACTTTTTGATTTTTAAAACTTTAATTAATTAAAATCTATTGACAGTAAGCTGACAACGAGTTCCTAATAGCTTAAGGCGAATTTAAATTTGAAATTTAAACTTATTAATAGATGTCAAAGTTCGAAACTTCTCAATCACAACCTTTAGTATAATACTAATTACTAAGTAAAATTGAAATTTTGCCTTTTCTACCTATACATAATATGTTATAATCTTTGTAGCGATATACAAGTTACTTACTTAGCAAGTTAGCACGCAACATAAATGTTGTTTTTTTGCGTTGTACCATAACGATTTATTAATCTTGGGTGTGCACTGTACAAATTATTTGGTTAAGTACCTATCCATAAAGACTTTCTTCCATGCACGCAAAAACGTCGAAATTTGTACAAAGCATAAGCGGCTTGTAAAAAAAACGAAAAGAATATATTTCATTAATATTGGTTAGTTGAAAGTTGTGCTCGAAATAACAAAATGATTCATCGCGTGAAGTTACTCACATTTAAGGAATCTGGCACATGCATACTTACTCAGTGTCTATTTCAGGGATGGGGAACCTTTTGGTTTCTACATTTATTTATCTAATTTAATATAAGGCCGCAGTATTTTGTATGTATGATTTCATCGGAGCTTACTCGGTTGATTTCCTTGACATTTTTTTCTACTGCTTTTAACAGCGAATTCGCGAAAATTGTAATTTTCCTAAATTCACTATAATTTGTAAACCAATTGAGATATCTTTACCAAATTTAATTTTCTTAGCTTCCAGATACTTCGCCTATACGCATATATGAGTCCGCCGGCCAGCAACCTTTGTTTTTCAAAGACTCAAATACGCGTCCGCGGTCGTTAAGCTGTATTAAATTGTACTATTTTTCTTCATTGTAAAAGTTTTTAATTTATAATTTGTCAACCTTGTGCAATGTTAATTAAATAAATAAATAAAGAAAATTCGCGATTGAGAAAATTTTTGGTTGTCGATTTTGAAAGCATGGGATTTTTGAAACGACAGAATTGGCCGATCAATCCAAAAGGCCGCAGGTTCCCCTCCACTGGTCTACTTAATCATTATTGATTTAAAAAAAAAACAATTAGAACCATACACATACATACATGTGTAAACATATGTTGTCCATTAGTCCAATACCAGTATTATCGAGTCCAAGATCTCGGAATTCATTGTGTTTTTCAATATCGAAATATTGGTTTTGAAAATGCACACATTTTAGCATATTGGTAGGTATTGAAAATAAACGAAAATCAAACTTTGAATGTGAACATTACGTATTTTAATAAAATTGTTCCGAGATTAATCGAAATAACTTAAATTTAAAAGTTTATTATCAATATTGATCGGTTTCAGAATTGATGAGCCTTTCATTGTTGTATTATTATTCGAAGAAACCGTATGTTATTTATGAAAAACACACGTTTGTAATTATGATATATTTTTGAATGGCGGTATGTTAAGTATATGAAATTTTGAAATGTCGAACTATCGATTTTAGTATACTCGCTCTTTATTGTGTTCTGATATTTTTTGTTTGCTTAAACATTTTTTTGTAAAACCGGTGTTGCTATTTGAAATACCGAAATATCCGTATTGATGATATATTCGTCGGGTTGGTATTTCAATCCCTAGTCGTGTGTTGACCAGGGCTGTGGAGTCGGAAAAAAACTGAAGAGAAATAATTTGATATTGAAAAATTATTAGTATATTTATCATATCGATTGATGTAATTTACCAGAATCTATTCTTGTATGATAACTCGAGTGATCTGACGGTATACAGATATGCTGGTAAAACGGAAATATTTGAAAACATCAAATTAACTAACATATTCAGTCTATTACGTATTTTCATAATGTCCTAGTTGAGAATTTTTTTCAGAGAGAACATATTATGGATTCAAAATGGAGATGATATTGGAAGAAGTTTTAAACCAGAAATTATTGGAAATCAGTTTTTCAACTTCTGCTCGAAGAAAGTAAAGAAATAATGATAGGGTTACCAAAAGACATGTAGTAAGCTTATCGCTGTTTTAATGAGTATAATTGCAAAATCAAGGTGAAAACATTACAGAAACCTATGAAAATACGTTAGTCGATTAACAATTTAAACTACGAATGGTTATATTCTGAAATTAGCGTTGTTGTGATATCAGACTATTTTAGTAATAATACAACGATGTACGTGTAAAACTCATCTTCATCACCTTTTTTACCTTCCCAGGGCACCATGACTCCAGTGCTTTCAAATAATTACCACGAGTGTCTCAGGATTCACTAAGACCGGATTAAAATACTCGAAAAGATGCAGTGGAAACCGTGTAGATTTTTTTTTTCCATAACGACGCTAAGTTATTGAACGCAATATAATTGTATAATAAATTGACTGGTTCTAATAACTGAGAAATTTAATCGTCAATTCGATTGACCGACCGAGTTTACTCAATCGAATAATATGCAAAATCATTTTGATTTAACTGTTGCGTTCTGGCAAAATTGCTTGCTATCTACGGTTCAAGCCAAGCTATTTAAGTTTTCGGGTTCATTTGTTCCACTCAAGTTCAATTTAAAATGACCATCGTTATTGAATTATTTATCTTGCGGACACGACCCTAGCGTCCCCAGCTGACAATCATATGGCTATAAATAAACCAAACATAAATTATTTAAATATGTTAGGATAGAGTTGTAGAATTTATAAGCATATCTTATACATAACATATATTGCCACTTAGAGCTTACATAATAAATCGTACATATTTCCTGCAAAAAAACGCATGTATTTGCTGTATGTAATTAAAATATTTTAACGTTAAATATAGGTAGTAAATTTGCATTGATAATATGACTTAGATCAGTGTTTCTCAACCTTTTTGAGAGTGTGGCCCCTTTTGAGTGTCTTTATTTTTCTGTGGCCCCAATACCATTGTTTTGTCTTCCCATAAAAATTATAATTTCAAAAACCCACCTTTTTTTATAGCTATTCCGAGATTTTCGAATCTAGAATGCCAAAAAATAGCTGCGCGACGTCCGCCATTATGCTCTTCCCTGTATCGTTTTATTAATCCCCGTGGCCCCCCTAAACTGTGCTGTGGCTCCCCAAAACAAAAATAAATCTCTGTGGCCCCCTTAGAACTTAGAATAAAACGTATGCTAGAGATTTTTTTAACATCACAGACACCCATGCCTTCGAGCAGAAATGCATAAACTGATTGAAAAATATAATTGTCAAAAACTGTCCGTACTTGGGATTCGAATCTGTGAGCGGCGCAACTGAAGCCAACGACGATAACTACTCGATCAAGGACCTTTTTATCCGTGCTAATTATTATAAGATATGTATTCAGTTAAATGTGGCAATCATTCTCAATTTCAGAAACCGCTGGTAAAAAAAATATTCTAGTTTGTATCTTCACCACTTGTGTACTTATTTTTAACATATGTACTTTTTGTTGTTTCAGGGGCGGCTGGCAAAGTGTGCGATGTCCAGCCGGGATCGGGGGTCGTGGCGGGAGTCCCCGACATGACCCTCATGTCTGACATCACTGAGCACTCCATCAACGATAACCTTGAGAGGCGATACGACAAGGACCGCATCTACGTATCCTTTTATGAAAACAGTTTGCAAATTTTATTTTATTGTGTACATATCTCTTTTGTACACCTGAACTGTAGAATAGTTTTTATTTATTGTACTAATACGGTACATTTTATTTTTATTATCAGTCCAATATTTATTGGAACCTTTAACTTTCCAATCTTTATGTTACAACGCCTCCCTTTGAAGAAAAAATATCTTCGCGCCTCCCCATCCTTTATTTCATATAGTAATAAAGACACGTTTTAAAGGGAAAATACATATTTTGGACACGCTTGCGCGCCTCCCTTTGCACTAGTCAACGCATTATAATACAATATATACAATTAAAAATGCCTATTTTTAAATATTTAGATATCGAACCATTAAACGTTAATATACAATATATTATAAACCTATGTAGGAATGAGCTGACGGTTTTAAATTCTGATTAACGAATAATCCTGTATCAGAAACGTGAATCGCGGTGTAATAATAATAATATGTATTAGGTACCTTTCTAGCCGTAGAAAAGAAGGTAAAATGTTGCGACGGTAATTTTGTTTTACAAAATATACAATAAATAGATGGCAGTAAAAATCGCACATACAAATCGCATGTCTAGTAGATTCGAAATGTTATATATGCTTTAGGGTAGCCACCCTTCATTACTCTGGTTTCCTTTCAATACGTATAAATCTTTCGCCTTTTACTAAAGATTTCCGTGGAGGGGAGCACTCAAATGAGTCTTTAACCAATTTTTCAAATCCCGCTTATTGCGGGATATATGATCACAACTTATTCTGAATCGCTGACGATAGTTGAAAGCAAATTCAACATTTTAACGTTATGTCGTCTAACTAAATGCTATAATGCCAAAGTCTTAAATAGGACGGCAAAAATCATTGATGAGAAACCGTGTTGAATAAATGATGACATAAATCATCGAGTCTCAAATCTTGTTTTCACGTACTTTGACTTTGTTGTTGCATAATAAGAAAACTACTTCGTATAAATAAGTTATAGACATCGGAAGTCAAACAATACTAGTTTGTTTTGTCACATTTGGCTATATTCTTACAAACTCGCTCAGAAATCGTTTAGTGGCGGATCTTTGTATTTTACTTTCTTCTCTTTTATTGTTATCACTGAATTAAGCAATTCGATTTCTATATTTTTTAAGTGCTGAAACTTACCTACTGGTTAAGATGTCACAAAAAAATAATTCCCAACTTCAACTAGTGTTCAGCGGAACAGTTTGGTAAACCTTGACTAACGGAAAAAATCCTTAATAGAATCGTGAGTTATTTCAAACAAATTGTTCTCTCAAAGTTTGTTTAAATGCTGATAACAAAATTTATCACAACTATGAGTGTCTTTATATTTGTCATAGACTAATTAAATACAATTGTGTTAATCAGTTTATAAACTTTGTGACAGTTTAAACAAGTTCTTTTTTAATGTGAATCATGTACTCTTTATTTGGAATTTCAACAAAGCATCTTTCCCCATTGTTAATAAGTCAGTCAAACTGTTTATAACGCAGTCGTTCAACATATGAGATATCAAGGATCGATGAACAACGGCGTTAGAAAAAGACAGTTTACTAATAGTTCCCTCTACGACCCGCTTTAGGATCGGAAAAGGGGGTGTTTATACATTATAGAAATTGATACCTTTGGATATTACACATGTATTATAGTAAAACTGTTCATAAACGCTAATAGAGTCCACAATGTTATATTAATTTAGTTGTTGAGAGCTTAGTGATAAATCAATATCACAATAATTGTCAACTGCCATTTGCCAAGTAGCTTTCCAAAACCGCAACTGATTGATGTTCGATTTCGGTTTACACGAATTCCGCTTTAATCAAAACGTGGGTAACGCTATTAATTTTCTATCATTGCGTATTCACGTAGAAGTCTATTTCAAGGGATTCTAAACATTTTGACATGTCCCGCAGTAGCTGTTTAACAGTTCCACTGGCCAATAGCTCGTACCGTACATAAGCACACTTAACACAAACAAATCAAAGATTTCAAATTTTTCATCGCAATATAACAGTTTGATCAATTCCATAAATCGACTCGTAACTTATCACGCATTTGGAAATGTTAACCTTTTTTTTTAATAAATGGCACAATACATTAGCAGTCTATTAATGAACTGAACATATTATGTGATCTTTAACAATAGTGGTAAGTATATTATGAAAACTTTAATTCTTATAAAAGTTCTCTACTGGAGCAGCAAGTGTCCAGGATCGTCTGACGAGAGTATTATCGATACAATCCGGACTCGTGGCTTTGTTAGATTTTAACTAGAAAATATGTTTACTGATTTCTTGCTCATAAGGCAGTGGCGAGTGAGCAATCTCAAGTGGAATCGAATCATGTATTATCAATTAATAATTATATACAAATGTTAAAAAACAAATTAAGGTTCACTGATGGATTTATGTTTCTCGCGGGCCGTAGTTTTGAGACCACTTATCTATTTGAAATCTATTTCAATGTAATATACCTACAAACACTAATTGAATCATAATTTCAAGTTTCACTGAATGTATATTCTATCATATCATATAATGTATACCATCTCAAAATAGATTTACATGTATATTTAAATTGTATTTTGTATTATTTTTTGTCTTACAATATTATCTTGTATTCATGTATTATATGTATATTACAATATTATCTTGTTGAGAAATAGACGCGGTTAAAAAATATTCTGAAACTAAAAACACTGTATGCGATATTTGTATTATTACTCTACGAATTTGAGTATTCAAATATTCAAGTGTACATAGTGAAATTTAATTGTTCAATACGTTTGTCTACGAGACAATGCAGGATATAACACCTTTTTCATCCGTCTCCCAAGGTGAATAGCATTAACTGGCCGTATACAAAACATGGATCCATAGACGTCATTAGCATTCAAAACAGGTGTAGAATTTTGATCGCAGGCTAGGCGGTAGACTTTTCTTGTTTTGTTTGCGATCAATAGTTAAAACTATGCCTATACTAATTTACACTCCATACACGCAGTGTAGATAATATCCGACTTACGGTTCTCGAGTCTTTCAATTACGCCTATTTGCCTTATTAGACACACATTAATGGTATCCGACAGTGCATCATAGGGTATTTTTTATGTTAAATACATTGTATGTGCTTGTAAAGTTAACAAAAAAGAAACTACAGCTAATGCCAATGTGCCAAATATTTTGATGTTGAAAAGTCATACGAGATAAACTTGATTAGATTTGAATACGTTATAATTAATATTGTGGCAACCCGATTAGCAGTTTTTTAAAAGCCACCGTAACACGTTAAATGGAATTATTAAACACTGTTTTTATTTGCCAAGACTAAAAATAATTGCCGCTTGTGTGGTCGAGTGGTCAACGTCGTTGGCTTCGGTTACGGAGGTCGCGGGTTCGAATCCCAGTACAATAAATTGATTTTTCAATCGATTTATGAATTTCTGTTCGAAGGCATGGATGTATGTGATGTCTTGAATTCCCTCCTCCCATCCTATCCTATGAACGGGGCGTATGGAGAGCGACTAGCTAACCACTAGTTCTGTCCTAGCCCTACCCTTCTATTCTTACTCTCTTTGGAAAAAGAGAGGTTGAGCAACTGAGTAACAAGCAGTTCTCGTAGAAACACTTCTGTTGAGATAAACTCGATTAGGAGTCCATATGCTCCACAATGGGAGCGGACATGGTAAAAAAAATAGATTGGGCTCTTCTACTGTTTAATGAAACAAACTACAGTAAAATCGCTTGTGTCGGTCTGTCTTTTTTGTGACCGAATGGTTTATTTGATCAAGTCTTAGGAAAATGCTTCTACAGAATTATCAAAATATTGTCGCGTGAATCGTTCTTTTATTCATCGTTTCATCGTTTTCCCGAACTTATTGTTCGATCCTTTTGTGTGGAATAAAAAATCTTTCCTGTTAAATATTTTATAAATAAAAATACAGACAAAGACTAGTAATATTGTTCTCGTTTACATTATAAATCCACGGAAACTTAAAACATATATAAACACGAAAGAATTATATTGTTGTGTTATAAATTTAAAAAGAAAAACCATTTTATGTAAGATTATTTTTTGCGTTTTTTGGGATTTTTCTTTGTTTTCTCGCGTATATCGTTTAGTTTTTTTTCAAAAACAGTTGATCGAGAATCTTGTATATTTATGAGCCATAATATTATATAACTATTACTTATTCATTCAAGACAAATAAAATTTCGTCTTGGAGAAAAAGAAGGTTTGCAAAATACAAATAAAAGATCGTCTAAGTTGTATGTCTGTCCTAACTTAAGACATCGCTTTTTGTGAAAATCTCTTGACCCTAGTTGCAAGTTAAAACTTCATAATTTGTTTGGTTAATCTGATTAGATAAATCAGCATTAACGTTTCTTCTTTATACTTCCAAATTCTTCAAAAGTAAAAATGTGTTTTTTGTGACAGTGTCTGGTCACGTACTGACTGGTTGGTCTATATTTCGCCGGCACACTGGCAGAAAGTTTCTGAATTATCGCTTTCCGCCAGTGGGCAGAAGGCGATAATTCAAAAACCGGCTGTTTGGAGTTATGAATACGGATGGATAGCTTTTAACACGGTGTATCTTCTGAAATAATAAGTTCAGCCATATTTTGTGTACTTTTACATAATTCGAACATAATATAAATAAAGTAAATTCCTATTAAAGCTACTTTCGCATTGGCTACTGTGGTCTAGTTGATTAGAGCTTGCTCTACCGATCAGGGGGGGTCCGGGTTCGATTCCCGGTAAGATCACATTGTCAAATTGGATTTTTTCAATTTTTCAATTGAGATCTAAGACATGGGTGTTTGTGACGTCAATTCTCCTTTAGTTAATCTCATGTGACTTACAAAAATTCTCATCGAGTATATCCCGTATGATCTTTCAACTTTAAAACTTTAAAAATATTTGACGCATTGGCGTAAGCTGTAATGTCAAATATTTTTTTTTATAAAAAAAAAAGAATAATTAATAATTTAAAACGTTTAAATATGTGAATCGTGATCGATAACTAACGGCAAAGTGCATACATGTGGATGTTAAGATTTAATGATTATCGAAAATGACGATTATCACAATACAAGGATTTTTGACTTATTGCCTTCTGCCAGTATACCAACGATATATTTTTAATGATATATGAGAGCATATGGTTTCATAATTTTGAAACTAAAACTGTTTGTTACTCACCTTACCTCACCTCTCTTATTTACGAATATATTTGTAATAGAAAGGATAAAGCTAGGACAGGACAAGTAGTAAGCTAATCGCCGATTGAAAAGATGCTGTTCGTACTGGGATTCGACCCTATGAGATCCGTTACGAAAGCCAACGACTTTGACCACTGCACTACGGAACCGGCTACAACATTGCTAATACTCAAAGGCCAATCTTAGCATGCAAACTTAACACAATTTTACAAGAAGAATACCACGAAAAAAGATCCACTTTGTGTCCTTCGGTGTCTACCGTAATCCTGAAAGATCCTTTCGTTCGGCACGTGTTTTAAATGTATGGCACGTGTCGTCGGTTGCGTCATAAATTCAGTTTCTCTCGTAGCTTTGGTTACGGCTCACAAAGAAGTGATATCGATTCCCCGACTGCTAAAACATCGCCGATAAGGAATGTGTTTTAAAATAAATGTATTCTACCCCTGCCCTTCAATTTTAACTTTCAACAAAAGAAGGGACGCATGATTTATGATCACCATATCAGCTGCAGCATATTCTTGAAGTATGATATAATATATATAACAAATACTTGCACTATATTGCGTCCCTGTCTTATAAAAGTGAACGAAACTTGTATATCAGGGGGGGGGCGAACTTTTCGGATGAAGGGCCAAATTCGGGAATTCAAAATGCGCGACGGGCCGCAAGTAAAATACCATTTTATATGTACACCATTTATTACCACGAAAAAACAATCTAATGAGAGGAATGAAACGGTTTTACGTCTTTTAACATTTTTTTAAATTCAGGTGCTAATTTTGTAGTTGAGATTCTTAAAACTGCTTGTACATGCTCATCGGTGATATTTGATCATACAGAGGTTTATGATTGAAAATGTTTGTTCACGTATATTAATAAAAACACAATAATCCTTTGTACTTCATTCCACTTTATTTAATATGTCAGGACCGGTTTCGCTCATTACGAGCATCGTCAACTGATAAGAAATATAATTTAACAGTGCTATTTATACAAAAATGAACAGTTATAAACAACAATTGGCATTGAAAAGAAAATACCAATTACATTAAAAGTGATTCTAAAATAGCACAAAATTAAAATGTTTAACACATCTAACATATAATTAAAAAGTCATCTCAGATTAATAAATTTAGAATGGGAATTGAAAGTAATTACAAACATAATTAAAATTTGGGAATTCTTTGACAAAGTGATACAATAAAAATAATGACATTATTAATGTCATTATTATTGTCATTATTAATGTCATTATTTTTATTGTATCACTTTGTCAAAGAATTCCCAAATTTTAATTATGTTTGTAATTACTTTCAATTCCCATTCTAAATTTATTAATCTGAGATGACTTTTTAATTATATGTTAGATGTGTTAAACATTTTAATTTTGTGCTATTTTAGAATCACTTTTAATGTAATTGGTATTTTCTTTTCAATGCCAATTGTTGTTTATAACTGTTCATTTTTGTATAAATAGCACTGTTAAATTATATTTCTTATCAGTTGACGATGCTCGTAATGAGCGAAACCGGTCCTGACATATTAAATAAAGTGGAATGAAGTACAAAGGATTATTGTGTTTTTATTAATATAATGCCTTTCCACCAAGTATTGACAGTGAACACCCTAAAAGTGTTCACGTATATGTTGATTAAAAAATAACGATTATTATATTTATTTTCAATATTTTTTTAAGCAGGCGTTAAAAGATAAAAACGTGAATCTTTTTCATAAATATATTATTGCTCGCGGGCTGCAGAAAAATACGCGACGGGCCACGGTTTGCCCGTGCCTGTTGTATATGAAGATTTTTACGTTCAATCTTAATCTTTTAGATACAGTGCTTTTTTTCAAGAAAAAAAGGTATCCCCTTAAAAGGGTAAAGGATAAGGAAAGGTTTTCAATATTTTTTTCTAATATATGTCCGTTCCTATTGTGAAACATAAGGCTTCCTTATGGAGGTATCTAAACATAAGCTATTTTACGAAAACGGCTTGTTACTCAGTTTCTTAACCCTTCTTTTTTCCTGAAGAGAGTAAGGATAGAAGAAATTTTAAGACAGGACTAGTGGTTAACTAATCGCTTTTGTTTTGCTTCGTACTATGGGTCCGCCAAAAATCCAACCACGTTGACCACTGCGCTATGAACCAAACTGTTGGGAAAAGGTGTTGTAAATAAGAGAATTTTCTAAAATAAAACAATTTATGAAACATTAGACTCCTGGTTCTGGACACAGAGTAAGTCTATGGAGCTGATATTTTTTGCACATTTCATTCAAGAGACATAAGGTAGAAAAAAACAGACAATGGTTTCCATTAAAAACAGTTTTAAGAAAAATAAAAATAAAATTTTACGAATGTTGACTTGAAACATTAAAAATTGCGAGAAAAAAAGGTGCCGGAAAACCGTTCCACCGCGTTACATGGAAAGAAAAGCACTGCTTATATATGAGGTTTATCAATGATTCGTCTTACTTTTTAGGATATTGATTACTTTGTGTTGTTCCGGATTTATTTTATTACCAAAATGTTTACTTGCCATGATATCGTTTTCAATTTGGTTGATGATGTTGTTGTTTTAGCATACAAAACGTTTCTTGTGCTTGCGATCTCATATCTCGATCAATCTGCCTATTCAAACGCCTCTCCTCAAAAAGAGCGCAATGTTTTGCAACCACGTGGTTTCTCTCAATCACAAAAAATATTGTAATTAGCATATAAAACAAGATATTAGCGAAACGTAGGGCTGTCAGATTTCTTGACTTCAAAACCGAAACATTTTTGTGTGTTGTGGCTCTAAAGCAGGGAGGGGCAAACTTTTCGGATGAAAGGCCTTATTCAGGAATTCAAAATGAGCGGCGGGCCGTAAGGAAAGTACTGTTTTGCTTACAGATTTCCTAAAATGCATTTTACTCAAATTATTTACACTTCACAAAAGATTTACAAAAAAAACTTATATTCGGACGGGTTTTTAAGTGAGTTTTCATATCATCTTTAGGGTGTTCACTGTCAATACTTTTCGGAAAAGCATTGCTTGCAATATTTGCAAACTAAACTATGAGAAATTATCTATATCAGGTTTTATTGGCTGTCCCGAAACTTTTCTTCGGAAACGCCTGTACAAAAAGTTTAAAACCGAGACAAACCCGTTATACCGGGACGCTTGGCAGCCCTATAATACGGGATATAATGGTAACGACGGGTAACACATTGAAAAAAAATTTTAATAGGGCAATGCATGAGAATAATAAAATTAAGACACAAATTTTAAACGCCGACCTCTAACTACATCTGTTAAATTAATTAGTTACGTCACTCGCCAGTGAATCCTCTTTGTAAGCTTCCTTAAAAGCACTTTGAATCTGTAGCGATTTCAATCATTTACTATAATTATGTATGATTCTTGAATTTAAAAATAAGTTGTACCACAAACTATTAGGAAGTACACGATACCATTATTTGATTACTTTTTTGCAATATGTTTTTGTAATTAGTTGGCGCATGAATAATTTAGTTTTATTTGATGTAGATTTTTTTATTTGCTAAGTACTTACTACGTACTAGTTCAAATTTCCAGGAGCCTTTGTTGCGAAATTATTAACTCTCAAATGCTGAATTTTTAATTTTCTCAAGACAATATTAATATATTTTATATAATAAATATTTTTGGTAGAAACCGTAAAAAACTATTGGAATCTTTCAATTTCTCACCTTTTTTTCACCAGTCGTCAGTCATGAAAGCCCAGATCCCGAAATAATTGTGTCCCGAGTCTCAAAAAACTAATTAGTACAAGTATGGGGGGCCACGGACAAATATAAGACTCAAAAGGTTGAGAAACTATAGTGTAGTTTTCCTCCCATGTACAAATAATTCTGCTCTTTTTTCTAAAACAAAACCGACCTATAATAGAACATACATTTAACTAAAACTATTATATTATCGTACCAACGTGTGAAGTGTTTGTTTAATATGTATGCGCGAAAACATGCATGATGTTGATGTGATTCTTGAATCTAGATTCTTGGACGAAAAGCAATATATTTTTATAAATAAAACACATTTTTAGTGAACAAAAAGTACTTATTTCGGCTCACTAAAAATGAATCCTAGAAAAATGACTTTGGAGAATTGAGCACTTGCGAGGTAAAGTACGCCAACTGACATTTTAGGATAAAAACAAGTTGGATGCGTTATAATATTCTACGTGTCTAAAAGTAATGTAAAAGTGAAGTTAGGTCGGGAAATACACAACGCAATAATGTTTTATCAATTTAAAAAATTGTGCAATCTAACACAATACAAAGTAAAGCCGTGATACATAAAAGTACAATATAAAAGTTTTACCACTTTACTACTTGACTCACTTCAATTTTCGATGGCTCAATTATCAACCACGTGGACTACTCATAGAGAAGAGACCATTAACCATTAGAGGAAGAGTGAGCCAAGTGGTATTTAAAAAAAAAAAGTAAGATGCGTTGTAGTATTCCACACGTCTCAAAGTATCGTAAAACAATTGCAATAGTGTCATCTCCGTAAAATAAAAAAAAATATGCAATCCACCAAAACACCAAATAAAGACGTGGTTGCACTTACAAGTTCAAGAAAAGAGTTTTACCATTTTACTTGTTGACTCACTACATACACCTTTCGAGGGTTCATTTGTTATATTTACCGGTAATTAATTTTTAATAATATATATTCATTTTTTTTCACTTTTATTGAATTTGAAATGTTGAGATTGATAATACTCTGTGTAGCGAGGTATTATGCTCTCAGTGGTATTCCATAAGCCGCTTGGGCCAACAACATCAGCTATAATTTATTGCCTAAATTTATTATTCATGATTAATAATAATTAAATTAAACGTTTGAAATTTATGGACAACAGGTCAGTACTTAAATGCCGGTATAAATCAACTGAAGTTTTAGGCATTCGAATTACTATTAGAATACAAATGCCGGTAATGTAATATTTCTCTATTAAGCGCACGTACACCAAATTGTTGAGCTTATAAAACAATTGCGCACTCTACGCAAATCGCTGTGATTTTTTAAAATGGTTTCTTCATAATCAGCAAATTAAACTATTTTATTATTCACTTGATACTTCTATTTTTCTTTGGACATGGCCCTTAGGTCCTTAGTACGCCAATCCAAAAAAATTCATGGGCTGTACAAAAAAGAAACTCGCAGCTCCCATGAGTTTATCCGTCAGGTTGAATTAAGATTCAGAATGTTCTATGTCTTCCCCAAGACCTGCTCAAGCCTATTCAATTTTTCTTCAGTTTTGTATATTTTTCTTATAAAATATATATTATTAGATCTTTAAGTCCTCGAACGCATTATCGTCGAAGTTCTTCGAGCCTCTTTCATCGCCTATGTTATCGCATTTCTTTTTCATCGTTGGCGATGGAAGAGCGTGATCGTTTCAGAAAGGAGCAATGCACAGTGAAGCCAGTTCACGAGGCCACCATTTGCAAATTGTATTATATATACCTCTCTATACACTATACTCATACATATACATTAAAATGCGCATACATACATAGTTCATAGTAGGGCTTCCAAACCCGGACCGTTTTTTGATCCTGGAATTTTGAGATTGACAATTTCTCCAATTTCGATTGCGATTTTGAAATCTCAAGTGTTAAGCTTCTCGCAGATTTTTCGAAAAAAATAGGCGATTTCAAAAACCCAGGAATTCGCCGAATTCCCAAAATGGAAAGACTCCACCTTTTTTTTAGCCCTCGTAATTTTTCTCAATCCCGGGATTTCAGTGTCACAAAATTGAACAGTATCCCGGAACTGGAGGCCTTACAATATACAAATAAGTAAACTGATGAGTAATTTCATTGCAGTCTTAAGTTAAGCACTATAGGGGGCTTTGGTGATTTTCATGATTTTGTACCTTATAAAGGACTTTTGAAGTTCACTCACTTTTACAAAATTTGAGTAGGTGTTTGGCACTAAGTAAATATCGCCCAAAAAAATAATGTTCGGCATTACTTTTTGCTTAAAATAAGCTGGATCAAAAGAATTCTGTTATGATTTTGTATGTTAACATTGAAAACCTCATGCTGAAAAGAATAGTATGTATTTCACCGTTTCAAGCTACATTAAAAATGTATGAAACATAAAAATCAGTACGAAAGTCGCTGATAAATATAAAAGGTACAAATTGAATTTTGGGAAGTTTTATTTTTCATTATTTTTTTTTACATTTACACATAAAATAAATACGCCAATTCTCTTTCGTGAAACAATTTCGGATAAATGACGTCTGTTTTTCAGTACAGTATTCTCGTTCAGTAAAAAGAAGTTTGCTTTTGCGATCAGCTCCACATATAACCATTACGAATTATGGTTACCATAAACTTAATACATCAAAAAATAAACTTGTCAGATATGACGAGCAATTCTTGTTCCAGTCACGGCGCTAAAAAAGCTGTGAATAAATTACTTTATTTTATAGTGTTCACTCGTTGAAAATTTTCAATCGTTTACGCCTTGCATTGTATATTTGTGCTGCTTGGAACCAACACTCGAATTTTGCATTTTTGTCATTTTTGAGATAATTTATTATCATAAGGCTCTGTGAAGCAGCCAAAAAACGTGCTCAATGATCCCTGTTGGTGTCATAACTAGGGTTGCCAGATTCCTTGCAAGTGAATCCGGGACATTTGTCCGATTTGCTGACTTTCGAATGCAAAAAAACCCAGGAATTAGGGTATCCGATCCCGAAGCCTTTTTGTAATCCGGGATTGATTAATTTTCAATCCGTTACCCTACTTTTTCCCCAGATTATATCCGAAACTCGTTTCTTTTTTAGTTCATCGAGGAATTTGAAATCCTTAATTCGCTACACACTTTTAATGTGTCCGTTCACTGTTAATAATTGGTAAAAACGCAACACATATAATATATTTAAAATAAAACATTATTTGCCATAATTTCACATTATTTTCATCATACATTATTGTATTTTATATTTCAGTTAATAAAGCTCATGAAAAACGGCGGCAAAATTTTTTTAGCGAATATTTCAAGTCAGCGCGTAATTCGAGGTAGTGTAATTGGGGATTCCACTGTATTTAGTCGCACGGTAGGATCTGTTATCGTTAATTGTGTTGTGACTGTTGTTAATTTGTCTCCTGTGGTTCTAATATATACGCATAATAAAATCGTTGTAAACGATGGCAGATTTTTTCCTTCGTAAACACAAAACTATCCCGCGAAAACATTTAATTAACAATCTGAGCCCTCGAAATGCAGATGCCTTATACCTACCTGCATCACATTTTTAGCGATGAAATGTGAAAAAAAAGTAAAGCTTTGCAGGGTTGAGTGACCCAGCTTTGCCCACTTAAAAGTCTCGCTTAAAAACTTGCGAACTGCGAGCTTTTTGCCTTTATCATTCAGGCACGTCTGAAAACGTTTAATGGTATAACTCAAAATTCTGGAGCCATTGTTAATACCCGCGGCTTATACGGACAATTCACTCGTTTCCTAACTAAAGCAACTTACGCAAGTTTTATGTTTTTATTTGACGTAAAGGTTACCTTATTTTGAAAGTACATACTTACTTATTTAATTTTTATTCTAGCCAGATTATTTATTACTCAATTACATAATATTAAATTTTGTTCCTATAAACTTTGGAAATACTTTTACTTACCGTCAACCGCTATAACTTTGCTTAACGTCATTACTTTGTCCAGAGTCAGAAGAGACACATTATTTTTAAGTAATTAATATAGACCACGGGCTCCCAACCTGGAGGTCGCGAAGGGTTTCTTGGGGGGGTCGCCAACTTTTTCGAATTTTGAAATTTGAACAATATAGCAAATCGAGGATTTCAAATTCCTCGGGAGGGGGGGGGTCGCTAATCACATGGCTTTTATAAAAAGGGGTCGCCACCCGAAAAAGGTTGGGAACCTGTGCTATAGACAGATAGTTTATATAGGCACCTCAATTTATTACAATGTTGGAATTAGTTAAATAAATGTGTATATAATTACTAATTCTATTTTAATTAATAATAGTTAGTTATATAAGTATTTTATACATTGCACTGACTATGGTCTCACAGATTACCTCTAGAGAGCATCAATGCAGGGCCGACGCATACTGTCCGTAATCATATTCATTAAAACTATATAAAACAAACACAAATAATATTTCAATTGGAATACAAGCTATTTTCGATGGATTTGGCCGTAAATTTGATTCATGAAGTAATAGAGATGCCGCGTGGTCTTCGTTGAGACAATTTAATGTGATGAAAACAATCTGAGACACCGAAGAAGCATGAAATTAAGTCACCCAGTCGTATATGAATGTCTAGAAAAGGTTTTTCAAAGAAATTGTTGAAGATCACAGAATAAACGTACACTCAAGGGAAACTGAGGCGAAGTTATTTTACTTTCACTTTATGTCCGACATTTATTTTGTTTAATTGAGTGTCTTTTTTTTTTAAATATTTTGTTTTTTTTTTTAAATTTCGCTTATCGCGAAAATGTCCAAAACGCCCCGAGAAAAATAATAATACTGTAAAACCCCCATTTACGCAAAAGTTGAGACCGCGTGATTGGGAGTCGCGTAATTGGGGGATTTAATGTCATACAAAAATTAGGGGTTACGTTTTTTAGCGAAAAATGCAAAACTGCCAAAACGAATAAATGAAGAAAATATATGGATGAAATATTTAGTTACCTAGTGGTAAAATGCATAGCGATCGCCAACGTTTGACTGTATGTACCACACAGACAGCCGCCCGGCTTTGTGTACAGCAGCATCGAAAATGGAATGCGACCGCGCAATTGGGGGTTTGCGGTGAATATTTCTGTTCGGTGCGTAATTCGGGATGGCGTAATTGAGGGTTCCACTGTAATCGTAAATAACTCTTATTTTATCGTTGGTCTGAAGAATATTCTCAAAGAGACGAATCACAACCTGTGAAATATCTGTAGCTGTATATTTTATCGTAAACCTTCACAAAGTTACTGCAATATTCATAAATTTGAAATTAGGTCTTAATTATTAGCATATTTTTGCACTTTTTATTTTAAACAGCGAACTGCTTAATTTATTGCATACGATGATCACGTAAACAGTCACATCGGTAAAATTAAATAAACTTTTCTTTTTCAGAACGACGACGCAAATATAACATGGTATATTAGAACAAGGCAATCGATATGCAAATTCCCGGATTTCTTTCAAATCCCACGCACGGTCGCATTATTGAATAACCACTGTTCCACGGCGGTCGGTCCTGTATCTGGCTTTATAAGAAACAACAAAAGCATGATAAATTCCGAGCGGCCGAATATATTTTGTGTATATTTCCGTTTTATTTGAATAAAGCTGACAGGTTAATATTCCAATAGATTGATGGTAATGCTCGAGACGAAATGACGTTTATCGGTTTTGATAATAACATCCTGCTGGCTTCATCCAATTTGCTCATTTAGTCATAATATATATTTAAAAAAGCGGTGGTGTGGTTTGCTTAATAAAATGTATATTTATTTGCAAAAAAAATCGACCTGCAGACTGTTTTTAATCGTATTCAAAATATTTATCTTACAATCCACATTTTGCATCGCACGTACTTAATAAACACCTGAATATAAGCCAAATGCTCTCGTTTACATTAAGTTTTTTTTATATAACTTCAATATTATAACGAAGATACTGATCAATATATTTGTTTTAATTTATCACGTCCTTATTTTATCAAAGCTTACGTATTTTTAATGCTACTCGAGTTTCTTAAAATCAACTCTAACTATTTTTGCAAAGACTTGTTTTACGCAAATTGTTTTTAGTCTTATTAAATTGTCGTTATTTCGAGAACGATTAGTACCCACCCATCCATTATCTATATCTTCAGAAACTATAATCAAACACAATTAAAAAGGTATATTTTATATTATAATTCTATGATTTGTGTTTGTATACGATTTCCACATAGTTCCTTGTTCGTTTAAGGGAGATAATAAACCACTGAATTCCCATTTTTCAATACCGAACCTTTTTTGTAATCCCGGGATTTTGGGATTGACTATATTTAAAATCTCGGGATCACGGTATTGAACATTCACCGTAAAATTCTGTAAAAAATTGAATTGCGAAATTTTTGCTCGGCGATTTTAAAATCCTGGGAATTTACAGATTTCCTAAAATGAAAAGTCACGAGATTTTTTTAGCTCTTCCAAGATTTCCAATTTCAAAAATTCCTGGGCTAGTTCTCGCGTGAATTTTTAAAATTTTCTTAATCCTGGAATTCCGGGATTATTACTATCACAATCCCAGGATTGGAGGCCTTAATACTGCTCACATTAGATTTAATTCACAACTTGTTCTTCAATGGATTGTAATTTAAATTAAAATCTCCACAACCTTCAGTTTTTAACGAATTTGCGTATATTTATCTATGATATATATGAAGTATTTTTTTTAATCCTTGAAATGCCTATTTCTAAAGAAGGCGCTTTAAAGTTTTGAATGGTAAAATACTTAAGTTGTTCGATGTTGGGAACCGCGGCTCCCAAATCTATAATGTGGTCGAATATGGTAAAATATAAAGTAAGGTTGAGAATTATACGATTTGGTAGTTTTTGTGTTCACGGAGCATGATCAAAATGCCTCCGTCTGACGTCGTGAGAGAATCCCACGGGCTGCAAGGGACGACCAGCTCAGCACAGGCAGCCTGGCTCCGTCGAGCGTGACACACCCGGCCGACTACTCTGCACAATTGACCGCATTCTAATTTCGTGGAGCGCTGACCGATTGCTGGAAACACAAATAATAAAGTCTGCTTAGTGCATACAATCACATTGCATAGTAAAATAAACAAACAAGTTCTCAGTATAATATTCCGTTTTGGGTAGATTTTGGACTTCTTACTTTGTATACGCATAACTTTTTATTATTCATCAAGGACATTGGTTTTTTTTGGCTATCCCGATTAAAATGAGATATCGTTATCGTTCTGATTCAAACTCTAAAAAAATCAATTCAAATTACAACCACAATCGCACAAACGGCTAGCGAATGATATCTCAGAGAAATCTAATAAGGTAGACAGAGCATTCAATTGGTTAAGTTTTACACTATGTATACCAAACTGTCGTCACCCTTAATTATGCTTCTTTGTCATTTGTTCACACTAGAGGTCTGCACGGGCCCGGGCCTGGCCCACGGGCTCTTACCCGACCCGGCCCGCGGGCCGGGCTCGGGCGGGTAAGCGCAATTGAGAGTCGGGCTCGGGCCGGGCCTTGGAATTAGGGATATAAAGTAGGGAAAAAGTATAGCAAATCGAGGATTTCAAATTCCTCGGTGAGCTAAAAAAAAAAAAGGACTTTCGGAGATAATCTGGGGAAAAAGTATAGCAAAGATTTCAATTTCGGGTCGGGTTCGGGTAACAAGTGCGGTATTAGACTAGGGCCGGGGCCGGGTCGGGTGTGAGTTTTTCGGGCTCGGACCGGGTAGTTTTGTAAAATTTTGGCCCGTGTAGACCTCTAGTTCACACGTTTGATTGTAATATAATTTGATTACTGTAAGCTATTTTAATTATGAATTATAGAAGAAATCATTTAACGAATTTACGAGCAAAACTTTTTCACATGTAAATAATTTCTCCATCATAAAGGTTTGAACACAAATAGACGCACTTATGTTTTTTAAATCAATAGAATACCAAATTTTAGCTAAATTATGACATTTTATACAGTTTGTAATAACCACACAAGTGGACATCTACAAAACACATATTTCATTATTCAATATTGAATTTAAATCGTTCAGATTTTGTACACTCCCACATACTGTCAGTTCAAGTTCATTCGTGCACTTAAACTCCCGAAGATACCGGAAGACGAAACCCGGGTCGTTAGTGACAAAACATGTGGGAGTATACACAATACGAACGATTCGAATTTAATATTGAATTTACATCAAGCACATCGAAATCTTAAATTGTTACAAAAATGATATGTTACACAACATCAATTAATTAATAATTATTAATCAACCAGTTTAGTCCGCAAGCATTTATTTGACAGTCAATATAAAACTTTTGGAACGTTGTCAAATATGATATATAGATTCTGTTAGTTCAAGTAAATAAATTTAAATATTCATGATAAGTCACCATGGCTTGACAGAGATGCGTGAGCGAAAAAATAGTCAGTCAGCCATAGTTAGAATTAATTATGTACAAAAAACTGTCACCATAAAACAAGACTTTACTTCGATCGTCTATGTTCGTATTCCACTAGCGTTTAAGTCCTTATATGTACTCGTTAATTTTGACATCTCTGCTCGCCAGCTCGACGAATTCATGACCGGAAATAGACTGAACACAATTTATCATTAGCTTATTGACCCGTCTCTTTTTGCCGATGAGGGGTTAATCGCCAATCGTATCTGCAGCAGACTCGGCTCAGCAAGAGTGACATCAGCGGATGTCATTTCTGATTGTTATGGGCACCGAAACGTCGGAACACCCGCTACATTTAAATGAACGTTCAAATCTTGAGGTTTGTTTTGATTGTATACTCAGTAATAATACGAGTACTTACTAAAAAAGTTCTCAAGCACTTTGGTTTAAATTTTATTACTTCCCATGAATCCATCATACAAAAATCACGATCGGGAAACCAGGGCTGTGAAGCCGGACTCGTAATTTTGTACAATTGTCATCGATCAATTAAAATACGGGAACATTAAAAAATAACACATCGATAGTATTGATGAAATAACAAGTGAGATTTTATATTGAAAAAAAAATATTTTTAAAATCTTCCGATTGTATGATTAAGTCTAAAATGGAAACTGTAAAATCTTTATATAAGATCATTGTTGACATTCTTACACTTCATATAAAAAACTGCTACAAAGCTACATATAGTGCGTTTGTATTGCTTTGTAGCAGGTTTTGCCTTCTAAATCTCTGGGCATCGGAAAGTAGAATTCAAGCTGACGGCCTGACGATCGATCACTGATATTCTCTGCAAATACTACATGCTATAAGAATCCCATTATATATTTTTTCAAGCTTTCTCGTCATAAGTTTTTTACGAGACCTGCTTCTTGTTCAGTCGCTCAACCCCTCTTTTTCAGATATGTATAGTAAAGATAGACGTATTGCCTAGGAAAGGACTAATAATTAGCGAATCATTTTTCATAGGTTATTTGGAACGACTGTGTGGGAGGAAACACACCATTACCTTTGAACACAATGTAAAAAATGATTCGAAAACCAACGTGTGAAAGTGTTTGACCAGGGATTTAAACCCATTAACGCAACAACCAAACGGGACGAACGTGTGTTGTCAACGCGGCTACATTACTGACAATACTATATCTTATATGTTAAGGCATATTGTTCTAGTAAGTTATGAGAACGAAACACGTGCAACACAATTTTTTTTACAAAATTTATTAGTACTGGTTTTCCGTATGCCCACATAATATTATATTAGAAATTGATAACAAAATAAATAGACTGATGACCATAAAAAGACAGATCCGTTTTTATGCCGATATTCTCAGTGACGTTACACCTTTTTGCGAGTGACTCACCTGGAAAATTGTTTGTGGATTCAATCAGAAAAACGTAATGATTGATTTTATTGGAACTCTTCCGTTTTTACCCTTTTGTAGAAATTTTCTACCATAAGAACTAAGTCAAATTAAAAATACAAGTTGTATTAATTTACCCAATACTTCCCACGTTTTAAAAGCTCATTCGGTATATACGATATATTTCTTTCAAAATACAGTTGCAGGTGAAGTGCTGTCAACTTTTATAAGCCACCGTACGCTTTATAATATGACAATGGAGGATTAACCCCGACTGCGTGGTCGAGTGTTCAATATCGTCGGCTCCAGTTGCTGGTGTCACGGGATAAAATCCCATTACGGACAGATTTAATAAATTGATTTATGAATATCTGTCCAAAGACATGGATAAATGTGATTTCTTGAATTCCCTCCCACCCATCTTATCCTAAAAACAGGCTTAGCGAGAGCGATTAACTAACCATTAGTCCTGTCCTAGTCAGTGGTGTAGTGGGGCCAGGTCGGCGACCTGGCACCTGAATATGAGCCGGAGCGCCGCCCTGCCACCTTTTTGACTTCTAACTTAAGTTTCAAGAACGTATTGTATTTTTATCATCAAATGCATCGTACAAGAAGTGATTAGTTTAAAAAGAATAATGACGCGTTTTTCTTATTGATTGAATTGTTAAAACTTATGTTTTTTTTAACTTCGGACGGATATAAAACAAAAACAACAGAAAAATAGAGAAGAAATCAATGACCGACCTGGTACCTATTTATTTACCACTACACCACTGGTCCTAGTCCTATCCTTCTATCCCTTCTCTATTTGAAAAGGTAACAAGTAGGCAGTTCTCGCAGAAACACTTATGTTGAGATAAACTCTATTAGTTCATATTTTTTACATTTAGAGCGGACATGGGGAAAAATCGACATGGACTATTTCGTGTTTTTTTTTGTTATTATTTAACATTTTTTTAAATATAGATATAGTATATATGTAAGTTCATATGTCAGGCGTTTAGAATCAACAGAATTAATAATTTGTTTATCCTATTCTTACTGGAACAGTCCGTGTGGTCAGTTGCATATACATTTTATCGTTGTTAATATTCTTATAATTAATTTTATAATACATAAACAAAAAAATGTGCAAAGCAGGGGAATAATAATTAAAAAAAACTCACATGTCTCCGACAGATGTGCTGATTTGAATGAAGCTTTTTTCGCTTTAATTAAAACGAAATTTAATTAGTGCAAAAGCACCAGCGATCTTTAGCGCCTAAAGTTACATTCACATATACCTACATATATCCTTCCAATAATTATTATAGCGGATTTAGAGGATTATTCTGAAATTATTGAGAGTTAAAACAATTAATTTATTGGAGCAAGCGTAAACTTTCATCGTAGCATGTATTATGTAATAACTCCATAATTTTGATAATTATTGAGTTTGTATTCTAAAATCTTTTAGATGGTATTTTTTGGTATAAGATAGAAACATTGCAGGTAGCATTTTTGTCCATATCTTTGGTCAGCACTTGGCCCTGGTATCTTGACCAATATTTTTTTAATAATAAACAAATAGAAAACCTTTAAACTATGATATGTATATTGGTATTATTTAAATCTAATCTTTCAATTAACGATTAAAAAAACTCGTTTTTAGGTATAACATCATCCCACGCCCTGGGCGCATTTTTTGTGTATTGTTGTAATTAACAATTATCTTCCGATTGTTTAATTGGATGCGGCAAGGTTGGCATGAATAAAATAGTTTTCTCACTTTCGCCTTTGCAGCTTTTTTATTTACGATTTCACAGAAATCCCCAGGTTTCTACGTTCTCGGTTATACGAATTTCGCCTTCCAAAACTTAAAGTTTTAAGCTTCTTATCCTTGATTTCTAACGGAAAAAATACTACTTTCACATCAAATAGATCTGGGATCATATTTTACTAATTCCATAAAAATTCATCATTACTTAACTTACAATTGTAAAATGTTTTGTTTTTTATTTTATTTTAAGTTATCCGGAATTTCTACGAAGCATCTTGATATTTTCAAGCATATACATTAATAATCACTGAGTCTGATTTTGCTGTCTCCCTTTTGTCGTTGTTTTGAACTATCATTTAATTTTAAATAATATTTAATTACTCTCGCACTAAATTCCTCATTCTTTCAATTATAACCATTTGTTTTTTTTATCCTTGCGAGCTCTCAACTTTAATTATATAAGCTTCTAATAAAGTATCTCAACACAATTTATTTTAATTACTAATAGGGTTACTGATGCGCTTTATAATATTAATTAATTTTCAATTAATTCTGATACCATTAAAGCCTTGAAATCTTTTTAGTTTATTTATTTTTCATCTAAATATGTGTAATATGGTCTTCGAAAACCATTTACTTTCCTCTTGACGTTTCAAGTTTTTCAATATCTAAGTACTAAATTGTAAATGCCTGTAAATTAGACTTTCACATTCTTGTGAGTGTTCGAGAAAGCTTAAAAGCATCCCATAGAACACGCACTTCAACTGATATCGATGCATACAATTTAATGCATAGCAAGATTTATACGTAAGTGTGGAGGTGTCTTTACGACTTTACTATGCAATCATTTTAAATGCCGCACATTGGTGCGCGTGATAACAAATTATATAAATAGTTCCAAGAGGAAGTGATGCAAACGTATATTCTTATGAATATTAGTGTATTTGCTAAGATGTTAATAATATTACTCGCGATCAATTTAAATATTTCTAATCTGCCAAGAGTTGAATCAATATTGACAGATTCCAGAATTGATGATCGTTTTTAATGGTGTAATATTGTTTAAAGAAACCGTTTATGAATAACTCGCCCGGTTTTGAGATCCCACTCGGTCGTATTTTTTGCTTCATTCGAACTCTTTTTGTAATACCGGTATTATAATATTTATCCGGTACTGCAAATCCCTAACTCCAATTAAACTAAATCCTTCAAATTTGACGACAATTACGAAATGTGAATGATAATCCTTTGATATAACAATACTTCACAAGGCTGTCAATTTATCGTTTTCATTCTCCAAATTAACTCAAAATTTAGTGCGCATCGATCGAGTAAAACATATTTTTCTCTGACATGATCGAGTTTTTATTTTGAATTCATCGGTATTATAAAAAAAAAAGTACTAAACATAAACCGGTTCTGGTACAGTATTTGTCTTGACTTGCGCTACCAAACAATCAAATGTTTATCTTCAGAAGCTGGATACTATTTATATATTGGCGTTTTTATTGGAGTTTTCATTGCCGGATTAAAAGTGCCTCCCCATGCTGGCGCGCTACTGATATCAAAACGTCTATTGTGATGTCGGAGGGGAGCGAGGGAAGTATGGGCCATATGGCAGTTCGCTTATATCATTAACTTGACTTTTTAGGGCTCGTCTGGAACATTCCTCTGGGTTTTGATGTCCAGTTTAGCAACTGGCGACAGCTGAACACTCGACAGCAGAAACTGCATCCATTGTTTTATTTTTTATCGCGGCGTATTTTTAGTATATTTAAAAAAAGAATATTTTTGTGCCGTCTCAGTTTACCGCTACGCAAAGCTCATCCATAATGTATTAGATTCAAGAAAGATTTACTTCGAAATCTCAACGCTGGAAGATGTTCTTTTATTTACGTCTTTTGAGAAAGAATGTTTCGGAAGATATTTAGAAAATTCTTTGTTTTTCCAAAGCCATATATTTCTAAATTCTTTATCATTCCTTCTAGATATGGGTCGTGAGTCACTTCAATCCGATAGTCGTTTTCGATTCGTATCACTGCTTAGTTAACGAAAAATACTGTAATTATTGACATTGTTTTATAGTATTCCATTTATTTAGGATTTCGACTAAAGATGCTTGATAAAATTTCAATACTAAATTAATCATTTTCAAGTTAATCTTTTTAATTCACCCTTTTTATATATATCCTTAACGTAAAAGTAAAATCATTAACTGTCGTAAGAATGATAATACATTTGTCAGGTATTCAAAATGATATCATATTTTAGATTATATGACGCATGATAATATCCACCCTTTTAAAATCAATTGACATATCAATATTATGACCTTTCGAATTGATTTTTAACGATTTTCGAACCTAATGATCACATGTTATTTCAAAAATTTGCAGATATTGTACTTGTCTATGCGATTGCTTTACAAATTAAAATTGGAAGTTGTTAATATCAAATCAATAGCAAAATTAATCCAGTAATAAGTAATAATATTCATGTGTCTTTTCAGCGTACGCGATATGACAATACGCATGGAAAAGTATTTCATTTGTTCGTTCTTCAACATGTTTCCGAATACAAAGTACCTAATAAAATATTGCAAATCGATTTGAGAGGGGTTTCTCGATAGATAGACTAAGACAAAAGCCAGAGACACAACTTTTAGTTACGCTAGTGCTGATGGCGATATGATAATGATTATATTAATATAGTAACTATTACCGATAACGCGTTGAAAT
This sequence comes from Himalopsyche anomala, assembly GCA_031772345.1. Taxonomy (NCBI): domain Eukaryota; kingdom Metazoa; phylum Arthropoda; class Insecta; order Trichoptera; family Rhyacophilidae; genus Himalopsyche; species Himalopsyche anomala. The sequence continues at coordinate 12,315,053 of CM062839.1, forward strand.
CCTCACCGGTGTCACTTGCCTCACTTTCGCCATGAGAACTCGGTCTCATGGCCCATCGCTAATCACCTGTCATCTTAATTCTTTACAAACAATAATTATTCACTTTTATTATTATTGTTATTTGCGTGGCGTATAATTTAATGTCATCATTTCTTTTTTACATGAGACTGTCTACCGATCTCCCACACGTTTCTGCAATAATTACAAATAAAAAAGTAAGATTTGGTTTCGTACCGACGATATAATGATATAAAGACTACGTTGATATACCTACATTGATTTTTTTAACAGACAAGTAAATATTTTTTATCGTTGATTAATTATATTGAATATTAATAAATTACCGTCCGTAAAAATATATAAGTGATTGAAAAAAAGTCGCTTTTTGTTCTTAATGTACATTATTTATTTATTATCAAGACCGGTTTCACTCACTGCAAGCTTTATCAACTGATAATTGATCAATAATTTTGTCCAATGTATTAACTTTTGTTCATAAAAGAATATTCCCATAAGTGACATTTTACAAAATTATTCGAAGCTTAATTTACTGAATAT